>OZ059787.1:5946687-5992958 GCA_964057025.1 Standfussiana lucernea | reverse complement strand
TGTATCGGGTCAGGTGCTGAAGCTGGTGTGCGACGGGTCGGGCAGCTCGCCGGGGCGCGGGCCCGAGCTGGCGGCGGAGTGCGCGCGCTGCGGCGCGGCGGCGCGCGGGCCGGCGTGCGGCGCGTGCGCGCGCCTGGCGCTGCGCTGCGCCGTGTGCGCGCGGCCCGTGCGCGGCCTGGCCGCCGCCTGCCACTACTGCGCGCACGCCGGACATGCCATGCACATGCTGCACTGGTAAGCGGAGCGCATTTAAACAGCACTTTTAAAAATGAATAGGGAAACCAATAGCATAGTTAGTTCCAAGCATCGTCATTGATTGAAAATCTGACATGGCATTTTATTTGTGTTTTTTTTTCGAAGTCGGTTATTTTTTACTTCAAAATATGGAGTGGTTTTTTGTACCCGTCTTCCCTAATTATAAACTTGGCATTTTTGACGAACAGCTCATTCAAAACTACTTACTAATTAACCGAATAAAAGTGGTCCCATATCCACGAGATCAACTCTCTCACCAATCTGTAAATTTAAACCTCTCAGGTTCTCCCAACACGACACATGCCCGACGGGCTGCGGCTGCAAGTGCGTCATGGAAGGCAATTCCGTGTGGAAAGGAGTCAAATACGTCTGAGCGAACAACGTATGTAACTTATATACATATGTATAAGCGTAGTGTAAATATCTCACTTAAATTATGTTTCTATTGGGTAGATTTAGAGTAGATTTTTGAATGTCCGAAGCATTTACTTTTGGCTTTTTGATAATGTTTATATTGTGATTTTCATTAATATGAGTATGAGTATGTACAGTCACCAACACTAATATTTATACACACTTTGCAAAATTCAAAAGTAATTTCCCCGTGGGACTAACTAACGATTTCAATTTTAAGATAAGACCCATTTTGTAATAAAGAAATTTCAATTAATATAGAAGGAGAAAATCACTTTTAAGAAAAGTTACTATGTATTCTTACGATTTATGACTTCACTATGTAAAGCCCCGTTTAAACTGTGTGACTTACCTAATAAACTGTACACACGCGTATATGATTCCGAATTACGTAACAAAACATATGCGCTGCACATATTTGTATAAAATATAATTTTAAATGTAATTAATAATAAGACTGGAAATTTTATACAATCCATTGTAATAAATAATTACACAATTTGTATCAAGAATTTTATTTAACAAACGTTTTTATATTACAAATATTTTAAAACAATCAAACGAAACTGTGCTCTGGATTATCTTAAAATGAGTGAGTTTATAATAATTGAAAGTATAATTAAAATGCTTTACCTCAGTCTCTTTCAAGCATTTTTAATGCGAAGGAAAGAAGCAGTAAATATACAGGTAGCAAGTTTAAGGTAAGTAAATATATATAATAGTTTATATATGTAAGTTAGTTAAAAATTACACAAAACATAATCAAAAATAATTTGGTATTGTGAAGACTAGTTGTCGCGAGATCATTTAACTTATTATTAAAATATATATCTTAATAGTAAAAAAAATTGTAGATATTGCACAGGAATTGCAACGCTTATTTTTAAAATAAACATACTCCAATACTGAACTATTTACAGGATATATTTTTTTTAAATATAAAAAGGCTTATACATAAAATATATACATACGTATGTAAAATATGTATATTGGATCTAGTGAGCATTCAGGGTTAAAATGTCTTTTGATTAACTGGATTCTATTATGAATGATAGTGTCGACAGCTTTAGTATGTACAGTATTATTTCTTATTGCAATATCAGATACTACCTATAAAATAGAAAAAAAGTAAGTACATTAGTAGTAGGCACAATATAAAAACGGAAAGGTTTAGGCACCAATTGTTTCAAGCGAACTACATCTAAAGGAACAATAATACTTTCAACTAAATTGAAATAAAATAATATTACAACAATATCAAACAAGAGATTCTTTCATTATTATTTTCTAATATCTACTTAAAAAATTCGTGAAAATTTTGTAAATTTTTTCATGTCATTCTGTACCCTATATTATTTGTATTTTCTGAACACAATGTTAGGTGTGACACTAGATTTAATAAGTCTGTAAGATCACCAATGTGTCTCAAGTTTATCTTTAATAAGAATAGAGGTGCGCTCGAACCTGCAGTACGGGCTAATGGGGGCTATCGCGCATGAATTCGCCGCTAGAGGCGTCTGTGTAGAGTAAGGTCTTCAGAAATGTCAGATTTCATAGAAAGAGGGCGCGTTGTGCGCTTAATATCACGTATTTTTAATAATATTCACGATTGTGGTTAAGGTTGAGCCATTCCTGATTAATTATTACTTGAAGATTTTAAGTAGCAAGTTTGTTAGTACTTGTAGGAGGAATGTTTTTAAATGCTTTTCATGCTTGTGAATTTTAGGAACATATTGTGAATATGTATCTGAAGTATACACTATGTTGAACGTGGTAAAATCACCTTTTTATGAAGATATTGGTACTTTAAATTTTAAAATAGAATAAATGACAGACACAGACCTTACTCGTACCAGTGGCGCCATCTAGTAAGCTCGAAAACGATAGCCCTCATTGCGGACACGGCTGCGTAAACTGGACTTAGACATTCAGTAAATCAGTACCTACATTATCTGTCAAAGCCCTCTGTCCGCAGTCTGCAGCCGCATCGTCAATTTGTCTGTACCGATTTGACCGAAGCAGTTGTGTTCAGAAATAAGTCGTTGTTTTTACTGATATAAGGAACAGAACACGTACGCACTTTTCTATAACAAAACGTTAAAGTTGCCACTAAATCTAAGTATTAAATCTACTGTAGTGGTACAAAGTACGCATGCGCGGCGCAATGGCATGGATGCGGATCTCAGAGGCGAGTCGTTCTATTGTAGCAGCTAAAACAATAAACTCTTGTTAGTATAATTAATGTTTAAACACCGGGTCAAATTCAATTAGCTAGTTAAATTCGATAGACGTGGTCGCTAACGATGTCTCATCATGATAAAACAAAAAAAAAAACAATGTTTTAGTATTTTTGGAGATATCAATGACCTTGACATCGAAATCCATCACTTCTGTCGAATTTCGCTAGCTAAATAAATTTCACCCTGTATATTTACTAAAAAAAGACTGCACACAACTTTGTTCAAGTGGACATTTTTAGGTCCTTTGTATAGAACTGTTAATAAAGGTACAGCTAGCTATACTCGTACATAAAAATCACTGTGACAAAAAAAAAAAAAAACATTTTTATAAAAATCCGGAGAAAACTTATAATGCGGAGCTATCTCGTCATTTCCAAATAAGTATTAATCTACTATCTGACCTTCTATTTTCATAATAGGGTGCCTGGACTAACTATATTACCTACATAAAGTCGAATCGTTTTAACGTGACAAGCAACGTTATAAGAAGCGATAGCCTTGTGGTGTGACCGTTGGACTGCCAAGTCGTAGGTCTCGAGTTCGAACCCAAGACACGCACCTCTGATTTTTCGGAATCATGTGCGTATTATATAATTATCACTTGCTTCGGTGAAGTAAAACATCGTGAGGAAACCAGCATGCCTGGGAGATATTTCTCGACGTCATGTAAAGCCAAGTCAGAGGCCCATGGGCGGCATAAAAACTCTGACACCACGTTAGGCACTAACCACACGGGAAAGAAGAAGATGAACGTGACAATATAGATAATTCACCCCTCCCTACCAATTTACTCGTATTTGCGGAAGCGCTACTACCCATAAGTTCCGCGTATCGTGCGATTTTACCATCGCTCGCGTATTGTGGTAGATGTCACTTGGGCTTCAAGGTCGTTGCAGAGGTGCAAAACGTAAAATAACTTTAAATATCTTTATTTGATCATGTTAGACATATTCATACAGATGAGAAATACTTACAGGGTGGAAAATACAGTAAGGCATATTTGTGGTAACAGTTCAATAAAACAGGTACCAAAATTAACATAACAGACTAACTGTTTTACGACAAAACTAATATTAAATTGAAACCCCTGTTCACCAGGATGCACGGTGGCCGTAAATCCACTTGTTAGTATAGAATGGCTTCGAGAAAAGGATGGTTGGTACGCCTGTGGATTTTTTTTATTCTTGCTCGACTTGATCCAGATCATACGTAAAGATTTTCATTGTATTTTTAACAAAAATGTTGTGTCTATAATAATAAATCAGCAGCACGACTCTGATTCAAGTTCCGATAACGATAACGTTTACAATTGCGACTTATTCGTACAAGTCAGGGCATTAACTTGGATTGTCACGTTAAAACGATTCGACCATAGACATTTATTGAAATTACTTGAGCGATGGCATTGAGCTTAAAATTAATTAACGATTAAGGTGGAAGCGCCAGGGTAGCCCGCGAAATTCAATTTTTTTACGTTTTTTGCAATTTTCCGGTCATTGTCAGGCTGTACATTGAACAACTAACTTAACTATTTCATGAAAAGTCATTCAATAGGGTTGTATGAACTTTGAGGGTTGCATTGATGATTTTAATGATTATATAATTCTGTAACTAAACAAATACCTTTTACTGCTGCGAATCATATTTAATTCAATGTACAGCCTGACAATGACCGGCAAATTCCAAAAAACTTAAGAAAATTTGAATTTCGCGGGCTACCCTGGCGCTTCCACCTTAAACGATTATGGTCAATCATAGAAATGAATTTAGCAAATTGGCAAACAACTCGTTTCCCCGTATATAAACACAGAGAATTTTAATTTTGGCTGGTTGTCCATCGCACATTTAATTCATATTAAAAAAAAAAAACAATCGCTACTTTAAAATCATCCTGTGCCATTTCAAAATCTCGCTATAAAATTGAGATAAAACAGGTCTAAATTTTAAGTGTAACTACCTAACCGATTATCTATAAACTAAAATTCACTGTATGTACGTGTAAGGGATTTCACCAATGAAAGTGAACGATAGCCCGGATGAACCGGGCGTCGATGTTGAACACTGTATTGTCAGTTTCAATATTTTAAATGAATTATGGCATTGGTAGCTCATGAAAGCGGTTTAGAAGATCGCGATCAGCTTCATTGGTAAAAAACTGCTTTTAAGTTCAGTAGTTAACAAACGCACCTATCAACAGAATTCTACAAAAACATATTTTCAAACGAACTTCACGAAGCCATCAAACTATGATTGCCTTACATTTAGTGTTAGCTGGTCCAGCAGAGCTTGAATTTCCGATAGAGATGAAGATTAGACATTAAAGCAGGTAGATATAGTTAGTTTAGGTTGGGGGTCATAACAATTTACTTGTACGCTTTCAATTAAACCTCTGTAGTGAAACGTATGAATAATGTCAAAAATCCTTTAGGAAACAGCTACTATCTTGTCAACGTATTACGTAAGCCTTAATCTACACGTGTCTGTCGTATAAAAGGCGACATAATGATTAGGGTGAGTTTGTTCGTTTCGTACCTCTCGAGCAGCCGTCGCTTGAGCTCAGGCGGGTAGGTCACGTAGATGTAGTGGTCGTCGTGGTCGGGGTCGTCTAACATAGCTTCCTCGGCCGCCAAGCGCTCGCCACGCGTTGGCGATGAATGTGTCGTCATCGACACCGACGCGCTGCCCGCCACGCTGCCTTCCTCCGAACTATACAGTTGTGGATGAGTTCAATTTTGGCAAAGAAAGGAGATTGGATAGTAAAGTACTGTCTGTACCTAATTCCGTGCGGTATGATGAGCTCGTCGAAGTCTTCATCCTCGACGTCTTGACGGTAAAGGTGTGGGACCATTGTATTAATCAGAAACGTCTGTACAGAAGGCAACCTTTTCCAAAACAAAAATAGGTCATCTATGAGCATCTCAGTACAGTTAGGAACGAAAGTTGGTTACCACTTTACATTGTTAACATAACTTCTAAATTAACACAAAATTATTCGATATTTGCGATTTGTTTCAGCATCTCATGAGATAACAGTTTATTATTATAACGAAAGGTACTTCTGTTTCGACTTTAGATTTATTTTTATTCAGAAAAAACTGAAGTGTAATCGACTTTCGCTGCTGACTGTACCACTAGAAACGCGGCTTCTGAATAGCCAGGTCCGCTACACTGTTCTAGCATACCTGAGCCTTAGTTTTCTCTTATGGCAAAAAAAATCTAGGAAGACAATTGTGAAAACCGATGAAGAACAACAAGTTGAAAATATTGAAATTGAGTTGAAAAAATCATTTTGCAGCTACACCAATCACAAATGTCACCATTTACCACCCACTCCTGGGCATAAGCCTCTCTTAGCTTAGGTACCTAAGCCAATCTCCACTCTCCAGTGCCAGTCTCACCCAAGTGCGGCCGCGATGGCAACAATGTCGTCCGTCTCTCTCGCCGCCGGACAACACTTACTCAAACACAATCCAGATGATGTAATAGCACATACAGAGTGCCAGCGCGAGGCCGGTGGCGAGGGCCAGTAGGAGAGGCCAGGGGAAGGCGCGGGCCGAAGGCGCCGTGTCCTCCCAGTAGCGGTCGCAGCTCAAGTACCAGCACACGGCGCGCTGCATCTCCTCTGACAACGTGAGACTTTCAATTGAGTACACAATTGAGAAAGAAAAGTGAAATTGTGACATTTATCTTAAACAATATTGACCGGTCGACATTAGTCGATCGCGGACTAGTTGGACCCTTTAATTCATCTACATCGAATGGCAACATCGCCAACATTTGGTCAACAATGTCAGAAAATGATAAGCACCAGAATAACCTAACATTCCGGCGAAATGTTGAAAAATGTGGGATTTGAAAAACAAGTAGGCAATAAAAGAACGGATAAAACCTTCAAGCTCGGTGAATTGATGTTGAGTAAGGTGTAGCAAAAGCGTCGCTATGCAGGAGTGCACGATCCTTTCGCAGCGAACCTGGAAAATGAAATAATGGATATTGAAAAACACAAACAGCCATATTAGTTAAACTCTCTCGAGAACCAAATAGCACCACTAAATAGTTAATGGTTTTCAAAGGCCAAAAACAGTTCAGTGAAATTATACAATAGTGAAAAATTTAAGATGATAAAATCAAAACACCTTGAGTGTCTGAAGGCGGGTGGGGTCGCAAGCCGCTCGCTCGGCCTGCAGGTCTGCCAGCCTCTTCTGCCGGCTGTCGGGAGGTAGCGACGACTCCACCATGTCAGCATCGCAAAGCTCTGCTGTTTGATTTGCGTCCCCGTCACTGTCTTCTGTTCTTTTCTCTTCTGGCTCTGAAATTATAATTAAGTTTACAGTCACTACCATAATTTTTAGAGATTTCACCAGCTGATAATGCGTCCGGCGTTGTTTAAACAAACAAAGCAAGAATATGGCAGCGGTCTCGATACTTATTGACATTCTCAAACCTAAACATGATCGACGAGTAAGCCTTAACCGGGATTTTAGTCGCAGCTCGTATTTCCCGGAACACATGCGAGACAAACATTTGTCAAGTCAGTGTGTCGCTGTTGACGAGTCGCGAGCCTGGCTTGTTAGCTCATAATACCGTGGTCTTGCGATGATACACCAGTGAGCGACCAGCCAGCCAACATGACCGCGGTTAAGCTTGTTAGTGGAGCAAGCCCTTAAAAATGGGTTACATGACGGCAACACATCTGGTAATTGCACGAACTGGATATGAGAACTCTATTAAAGGTGAGTAAAGGTTTTAAAATCTTTTGGATGAGTAAGTAGGTAAGCACACCAGTTTCCTCCTCTCTTGCATCGGCATCTGTTCGGGGACAGTCGGCGATGGGCGGGGGAGGCGCGGTGCGCGGGCGGTGCCGCCTGCGGGCCGCCACGCGCGCCACACTCCGCGGCCCCGCCGGCGCTAGCGCTTTCTTTACTGCTTCTACGTCTTGCCATACCTGCGATCATTGGTATAAAAGTAAGTTATATCAATGTATGTGGGTATCAGGTGGATGTTCCTTCTTGAAAGTAGCGTGAAAAGTGCTGGTCTTCTGTACAAACAATCCATTATTAATATTCGTAGGCATTTCAAAGGCTTTCGTTAAACCTAACCCCGTACGGGTTCAGTTTTATTGCAATTGTTTGCCTGATTAGGGATAAACACATGGATCTATGTTTGCTTACCTCAATGTCAGTGCTCGGGCCACCCGCGCCACTGAGTAGACCGTGAGCGACCAGCACCTGGCACCGCATGATATCGCAGAAGTCAGCTAGGCATACTGCATCCTCTGCCTGTAAAATTTATGAAAAGGAACCTTGTATTTAGTAAGTAAAGGTATTTATTCTTGTGTCAAATGTCACATGTCTCCAGAGACATCGGGCGAATGACTTGGCCTTATGCCCCGTTCACTAGGTCACGCGTCGCGGCTTGCTCTAAGTGACACGTGCGTGCGTCACTTGTTGCCTTAGTGCGTTTTCACACGGCGTATTTTCCGACGACGCGCGTTCACAACACCTTAAAAGTAAATTTATCGATTCAATTATGCGTACGAAGCGATACAAACGTGCGTGTTCGCATCGCTTCTGCATTGCCGTATCTGCACGTACCTACTTCTAGTGCATTATGGTATACTCGCCGATCATTAACCGAAAACGCGCGTTCATGAAACGCTTTTCCGGTAAATTTGTGAACGTGAGGTTTACTGGCTGCGGCTGAATCTCGTTTAAAACACGATAAACGCACGTCATTCGCGCCGAAAAAAAACACCGTGTGAACAGACCCTTACTTACCTTCGCGGCTACTCATGCATGGCATGTTCTAAGCAGTTCCTTTCATTTTTCTTCCCCGCAGTTGTAGCTCTCGCAACACGGGCGTTCGGGCGTTGCTCGGGCACTTAGCCCGTGGCCAAAAAGTTATGTGGCAAATATTGCTCATCATGTGTCGCGACATTGGCCCTGCCACTATTCTAATAGGCTAACGTCACTACTTCGTACCTTATTAATCTGGTTCTTGTGTCGCTGGTCGAAGTGCGTGTCGAGGTGTCGTTCCTCGTAGAAGGACTTGCCACAGAAGGCGCACGTCCACTGCGACGGCCGGTGCTGCAACTTGGCCGCGTGTTGGGGCGCGAAGATGTCGCGCGCTGGGTGGAATGGACACTCCAGTGGTAGTTTCACCTGTAACACAGTAGTATATCAATTAATTTTATTCTGATTTACAGTCACGAGCACTCATATGTATAAACGTACCAACTTATGAAAGTGATTTACCTACTCTTACTCTGTTAATTGTAATTGAATGTCGTTTGAAATATAGTGTTTTCGAACCCGAACTATTTATGAAATAGATCTTATCTCTTTGCAACAGTTATTCAACGAGAAAATAGCTATTGAATTTTGCTAGGTGTATTAGTGTTCGTGACTGTATATGCAGATAAGTAGTTTCATTCGTAAGGTAGAGTTAAGTAGAGTAGTATTTATACCTAAAAAGTTATATGAATATAGGAAGGAGTATGTTGCTGTTGCCTGCGATGCCTGAGATTCACCTCTACTAATATTATTATTATTTACAAATTTATGTTTACTTTCAGTTGTAATATTACAATGAATAAAAGGATGTATTTTGCTACTTTTGATCAGATTCCGTTTTTATTTTTGTTGCTGGTTGCATCTCGTTTAGTAGGTACACGCAGAAAGAGGTAGCAAACACGTACATTAATATTGTATTAAATGTCGAGCTGGTGTCTGCTACCCCTCGTCGACCACGTGCGTATTATCTGGTATTATCCGTACAGTCGCAAGCACCACTATGCTGACACTAGCAAAATTCCAAAGACATTATCTCGTGGAATAAACGTTGATTGGAAAAAAAGTACTATGTTCGTAACAATATAAAATTACCATCAATGCTAGTATGAGAAATATTATTGCTCTTCAGTCACGAGCAATGTAAATCCGGACTCCTCATTGTCTTGGCATGATTACAATTAAAATCCGATGATTACCTATTCGGCACGCTACGGTATGTCACGTCAAGTATTGAGTCAAAGCAATGAAAATTGATATTTACATATTTTCATTAACGTAGGTGCATTTCTGCGTATCTGTGTTATTTAATTTGAACCATTTTTTTCCGTAGTTGTGGATTTTGACAACTTATGAATATTGATTATGTCGGGCATGCCACCGGCAGGGACCGTACAACCCCGGTTAAGAGTTAAGCCTTTCGAACGGGTAAGCCGTTTATGAGGTTACCCTTATCATTATGCAACCCCTTGAATGGGTTTTATACTAGAAACCCTTTGAAAGGGTTACATGATAACCCATTGAATGGGTTTTATACCAGAAACCCTTTGAAAGGGTTGCATGATAACCCATTGAATGGGTTTTATACTAGAAACCCTGTGAAAGGGTTACATGATAACCCATTGAATGGGTTCTATACTAGAAACCCAGTGAAAGGGTCAAAACCCTTATGATATATGAGTTATTATAATGAAGGGCATTATAAAAACCCATATATTATAAGGGTTTTGTTCGGGTTATTCAATAAACTTGTGCTAGGTCGGTGGTACGGGAATGGCGGCCGGGCGCTCATTGCCTATAATTCACTAGACGGTATTATACAAATAGCGAGAGTAGGTACGAGCGAGAGCTCCAATAACTATAGTTGCGTATTTTGAGTTTTTGAGTTTATATTATATTATTCTTTTGATCTATCCGCGCCGAAAGTAGCGTGTAGAATTTTTTTATCAATTGGGATGCGTTTGCGTGTTTCAAGATAATTCATTTATAAGGTTAGTTTTTTCTTAATATTCAATTAAAGTACTTTGTAGATAGTATGAGTTTTTCTTTTTAGATAGTTTGTAGGCAATAGTATTGCCTACAAATAGGCTCACTCGCCCCCTATTACATGAGATTTAAAAACATAACTGACGGATGTGGGTGTACTATTAGTCTATTAGGTACACCTCTTTGGGGAATACAGGCGTGACGTTATTTGTGATGTTTGCAAATATGTAGTTTATGCTCAAAATCCATCCAAGTGCTAAGATTTCTTTGCTAACTCGCACGAAGTTGCGTAGAAGATGGTAGGTAAGTACTTCATAGAGACTCTCTGTTGGTCGTTTGTTATTTAGGTATAGGTTTCAAAATTATAAAAACAAATGTTGGGGCCGGATGCCTTGTATCATTCTTGCTGGGGTGGTGCTTCTAAAACCACATTACTTCCATTGGAAATTGCGCACAGTGCGATATTAAAAATTGCAACATTTCGTCCAATTTTATTTTCCACCACTCTGTTATATAAAGAATGCAATGTTCTTAATGTACGACAGTTGTTTATTTTTCACGCAATCTTACTTCAACATCACCTTACCCCCTTTGTTAAACTTAAAAAACGACGTAAAGATTTAATTTGTTCCCTTCCACAGCCCCGCTACTCCTTTACGAAAAATTTTTTCAATTATCTTGGCCCTTTCTTGTACAACAAAATTAATGCAAATATTTCAGTATACTGTTTATCCTTTCAAAAATGTAAATCAGCGGTCCGTTCCTTCCTAATAGACAAAACCTATGACGAAACTGAATCTTTTCTTCCACACTGAATCTTTTTTATTTCCTTTTTTTTTACACTATCGTATGTATACACGCATCACTCATACACTCAAAACACAAACACACACACACATACACCCACACAGCACACTTACTCATATCTGATATAGACTTTAAGACTCTAATACTTTCAGGCATATTCATTAATATTTGTTTGTTTAATTGTTATTAACTAATGCCATTAATTTTTAATTTAAACACTAAGCAATTGATTTCTCCATTCTTGAGGATACGGCACTGTTTCTCTTTACCACAGGCTACTATGTTGCCTATCTAAGAGGACAGTACCCCAACCATTTATGTTGTATACCAGTGTTCATTTGTAAAGTGCAACTGTTTTTATTGTATTTACTGCAACACATTTCATGCAATAAAAGTTTTATTTATTTTATTTATTTATTTATTTATTTTATTATACTTATCATTTTATATTTGGTAGTAGAAAATATTACTAAGTATATCAGAGAGTGAAGAAAGTTCTGATGACGAATCTCAACACGTCAATCAGATCCATGACGAATGAATAAATAATAAATAAATATCGCTGGACATTACACACAGCGCCATCTAGTGCCACACTAAGCAACGAGGCTTGTGTCGTGGACACTAGATAGTTGATATACTACATAGATACTTTTTGTTTGTAAATACATACTTATTATACATATAAACATCCATGACTCGGTAACAAATGTCCATGCTTATCACACAAACACTTGCTCCTACCGGGATTCGAACCCGGAACCCTATGAACGTAAGGCAGCCTCACTACCGCTGCGCCATTCGGGTCGTCAATCGTCAATTGTCAAAAACATCAGCAGGAATGTCTTTGTCACCTACATTCGATCCAGATGTTTCTACGCCTGATTTATTTCTGTTATAGCTTATGCAATAGCTTGAATTTTAAAGCTCCCTTAGGCTCTTTAGGTCCGGCTCGCTTCGGTCGCTCTTGCGTTCTCTTCATCTTGAAACTCTTACTCATCTCAGGGGCCGGGTCGTAGGTCTGGTTTTGAAGTTCAAACCCGGGAGGGGTTTTGACATCTAAATCGACCCCTAAATCTCGGACAACTATAAAGAAATCAACCGATCCGAGGCGGAATGCAAAAAAATTCTCGCTCGCTAATACATACCCGTGTTATCGTAATCAACTGAATGAGCAATGAGCAAGTAGGAATTTTGTCTTTATTTTATTATAAATGTCGTTTGAAATAAGATAAGACATTTAATAAAAACTTTTTACAGTCCGTTCAACCGATTTTGACTTCTATTCCGTAGGCATAAGGACGCCTTTAAAAGACGTCTGTGTTGGACGACTGTAAGTATAGGACTATGACACAAATAAGGTTAAATGTAATTCGTTTGGGTGAACGCGAGCCGTAGCCCCGTAGGTATGTACGTTAGTGCATGACTTCGAACGAGTGAAGGAGGCCTGCTTTTGTTTTTTAATAACATTTAATAGCTTTTACAATTTCGCATGTAATGATATAAGCCAAATAGCGATATCTAACTTAAACAAAAATAAAACAACTAATAAGTTTGGTTCTTGTCAAACATCTCTCTTTGAAATTGCTAAGAGATTTCGGCGATTTTCTTCAAAACTTTGAGATACCTACCTAGCGCTTTTCGGCCTAACAGGGCAGTCTACTAGGTACTCCATTTTGTACATTTAGTGACCAATCCATGACACAAATCAATCAACAATGAAGTGGTACGTAGGACCTTTAGGACATAACATCGTTGCGCAAATTGTTGCGTGAATTGGCAAGTAGGTAAGTATGTAGGACAATCCTACATATTTACCTACTTGCCCATTGCAATAAACTATACAATTGCTATTTTGAAAATTTAGATTGATAAATTACGTAACTTTATATCCACATACCTACCTATTGTAATGCGACCCCGAAATGATCAATCGCCATCAAATTATATTGTAGTATAGTAATATTATCAATCGCTTGGTACGTAAACGAGCTATGTGCAACAAACACGTAATAATTTACAATCACGATTGATCATTTCGCAGACCCCTAAGTTTTCACACCGACTAAATAATAATATAGTAAAACTCCGCAAAAGACGTCCAGGTTCAAAAATCAAACAGCAAAAATGACAGCATTTGTTTGGTACTTGCAATAAAGTAATAAACAAGAACAGAAATGAAAAAAACATAATAATATTAAGAAATTTCGGTATCCGGCCAGCAAAGCTAAAATGAACTCTATTTCACATTCAATAAAGCTCATAGATCCCTGTTTACAACCAGCTAGGTAAGTAGCCACAAAGGCGCCGCTGCCGCACGGCCGGTCAACGCATGCTATTCCGTTTTGAAACCTATGCCCTTCAGCGAGAGATCATATTACCATGGGGTCTAAACTCGAACAAATTATAATTAGTCATGTAAAGAAAATCATAGATTGCAGCATAGGTAACGATTATGAAACGAACAATCACTAAAATACGTTAAATGGCAGATTTTGATTGAAGTAAGAGATTAGTAAAAATCTAAACTTCCTTGTCTACTCATAAATCACGTAATTTCTACAAAAAAAGATAAATGAACCTCTAGATCAATTCGATCCCATAGAAGTAGCCATCTGTTAATCATTTTCTTTAGAGCTCTTTGCAAAAGATGGTGTTTTACTGAATATGTTATATGTCACATAAACTGCAGCGTGAAAGCTCACTCACACAAATGAAACTGTTCCGCCAACTCGAGAATTTTTTTGTTGTTATTTTGTATACTTGTCCTTGAACGCACGGTGCGATGTCATTCATATTCGATTTGGTTAACCAAAATGGTCCCTTAGCTTAGGCCGTTCAAAAGAGTTATCCAAATATTATGGGTTTGTGACTGTTTAGAAAACCCTATCAAAAACCCATACCAAAACGGTCAATTAAGCTGGTAACCAAAACGATCAATTAAGCCGTTCAAAAGGGTGACCCACGCCACATCGTAAGGGTTTTTGATTGACTGCTAGAAAAACCCTATCGAAAACCCTTTCAATGGGTAGCCAAAATGGTCAATTAAGCCGTTCAAAAGGGTTAGCCACATCGTATGGGTTTTTGATTGACTGCTAGAAAAACCCTATCAAAAACCCTTTCAATGGGTAACCAAAATGATCTATTAAGCCGTTCAAAAGGGGTACCCATATCGTATGGGTTTTTGATTGACTGCTAGAAAAACCCTATCAAAAACCCTTTCAATGGGTAACCAAAATGGTCTATTAAGCCGTTCAAAAGGGTTACCCATATCGTATGGGTTTTTGACTAACCGCTTCGAAAAACCCTAACGAAAACCCTTTCAATGGGTAACCGATATGGTCCCTGGGCCCACCGGTGGACTCAGTAGCTAACGGAGAGTCATTACTACTACTAATCAATCCAGAATTAAAAAAAACACAGAGCATTTATGTAATGGTAAGTGTGAGTTTTGTTAGTCTTTGTTTTTTTTTGTGTCAATTATCTGCGGAAATAAATACAATACAGTTTTGTAAAATCGGAAGTCTCACACACCAGGAAGGTATGTAATACCTACGCAGAACACAATTAATTTTTGTATTTTCTTTTAATTACATACACATATGCAAACAATGCATAAATAAATAAAGGAGATAATACTTTATTGGTTTAACCTGGCGGAACCAGTAAAACCCTTAATTTCAGAGTAAGATTAGAATACCGGTAGATGTCAGGTATGAATTACTTCTTCCAGTAAATGTTAAAAAAGTAAAATATATAGGAAGTTCAATCAGTTTAATTAATATCGTTTTAAATTAATGTGACCCTATGCCACTAGTGTATTTGTGTATTACACGAGGACGAAGCAAAAGGAGTAGGTATCTAAAGACTATAGCGGGCAGTGAAAATTACTGAAACTACTGCCAGTTTCAGTACCTAATTTCTGTCTACCCACATGAGAAAAAGGCGTAAGTTTATGTACGTATTTATATAGATTATTATTATATTGTGGGAATGTGTTCGGGCAGGAGCTAACGTCAACAAAAGTAAATTGCCATTTAAAGTCAAGAAGAGAATCGGGCTGTAAATCCTACCTTGTGGAACTCCGTATGCAACCCAAACATCTAGCTGACACGTTCCATAATTTTAAGAACAAACACGATAATTTCTACGCATGAATATTTAACTCCAAAAAAGTAAAATAATCTAAGATATTCGAATAATTATTGAAAACGATGTACTCGTAGCTTACCTGAAACCTCTCCAATACTGGGAGCCATTTGTTCTCTATAACTTTTCTTACTATTTTGGAGTTGTCACGAGAGCAGGTTATTTTGAAGACTGACGGCCCCGGCCAAGGGATCAGCGTGAGGAAGAGTAAGGCCAGGACCTGCGAACAAAACAAGATGTTTTTAAAACTCTAGCGTCGGCAGATAAAACACAAATAATTGTCTATGTTGCAAGATTCCTGGGAGGCTTGCGTCGCTTTTAATCACATTTTCCAAAAAGGAGGATAGCTTTTTTTTGCTATTATTAGCACTTGCAACCAGGCTTGCGTATAATTATGATCAGTTGTATAAAAGTGAACGAGGCGAAAGAGTATGTAAGGATCGTAGCTGGTGACGTTCTGTAGTTCTGCTTACCTTGTATGTATGTATTATTGATAAGCTCACGTTAGACCACTATCCCACCCGCAGATCTTACATTCTCACCTGATGGTAGGTAAGCGATGATATTGTCGACGCTGGCCTCTCTTGAGAGAAGTAACCTATTCAACCATGCAATTATATGGTTAGTATGAAACATAACCATTACGTTAGGTCAGGTCACCACGGAACAATTTTCTTGCATAAAATAAAAGTGGTTTTCTGACGATGCACTTCCCGCTCGCAATTTCTAAAGTTACAAGTCAACCGAATGCGGAGATTTCACAAACCAAGTGTGTTCCTATATTTCCAGTACAGGCATTCCGAACCAACATCTCTTCCTGTAAAATTAGGTCAGTTATACCCTGTTCCTGTATATTTTTTGGGATGATCGTCAAATACGTTTGATAAGAATAATTCTGTTAAGCACAAAACGTAATGGTTACATTCTGGGTTTCTTGAAGGGATTGTGACGTAAATGAAACGAGTATGACCCAGTGACTGTTCCTGAATTCTTCATTTCACCCTGACATTCATTTTAGTGTTACACTCATTTGACACTTCACAAATTAATAGTTATCTTCATGAACACTCACGAAAAACACAATTTGATATACAATTTCACTCAATATACACGATACACCCTAAATATTAGAAATCGCAATGAAGATAAGGTTATGCTTGTGTTATTTAACTATCGATTTTCGAGCATCGGAGTTAACCTTATCTCCAAAGAAATATAGGCTTACCTCGAGGGAAAACGAAGTGGTCCTCATTCATATCTCTTATACGGCAGTTGGTCAAGGAAACTGTTTACATGAATCGTGAATTAAACTAGTTTATTACTCAAAGTACAGGAGCCCCTACATGCGTTGCCATTACCGGTTCTTTCGCGCATGCGTACTGAACGCCCGATCACCCCTCTTGACAAAACTTAGGATTGTAATTACTGCGACCTTACAAAGTTGCTAATTGAATTTTGTACTTTTAGATGTATGCACAGAAACGTCTTATGAACCTTCGTGGATTTTCAAATTCTTTCCCTTATCAAGGTATAAACCAGAAAAGTACAGTTCATTACTTGTTAACAAATATCAAAATGGCCTTTGATGAATGTGTGAGTTCACATCAACCTTTAAATGACCTGGCCATATAGAAACTTAATGCTGAGTCAGAAATGATACCGTCCAGTCTGCCGGTTTGCACTGCTCTTAAGAAATTATATTACACTTGACATGAATAAAATAAACGTGATAACTCCACGGTTAGAGGAACGCATGAACACTAAGTAATTGAATGGAAATTTCTTCAGCTGAGAAAATTTATGACTATCCACTACTCATTCGTACAGTGATTAAATGTGCTATAGAAATCTACATCGCCCCCACATGTTAGCATCGACTCTGCCAAGGTACACTTCCTGATCTGATCACGCCGTGGAGCCATTGAAGCGGGCCCTAAATGAGAAAGTATGATTGTATATTGATTGATTTTACTACCCTTCTCGTGGTGGCCCTGCGCCTAAACTGCCTAGCTCCTTCGTCAACTTAGGGACTTCGCCACCCATCCACAGACTGGTCAATCGGGTGGTAGATGATCCCCGCTCTACCAATCGCTTCCATTCTCCTAGCTCAGCTTAGCTCTGTTTGAAGCCGGACATCGATCCCTAGGTACCATTTTAGGTTCATGGAACTTCACGTCAGCTATCATATACTTAGGTATTTAACAAAATAATTTAATGAATAATTTCATCCTGTTCAGAGCAAGGTAATATTAATGTTGGTTAAATACAGTACCTACTTAGTACTACTTGAATCATGCTCCGTCATACCAGGTCTAAGTAATGCTTTCGTGTTCTCCAAGGGAACACGAACTTATCAAAAACTGCTTAGTATAACAAACGACTTGCTTTAGGCCCTGTATATTTCCAATGCAATCAATAGCATGTAAGGGGGCGTCCTCTAATTACGTGAGGCAATTTTGGCGATTTTTCGACAATCGCCCGCCCCCCTTGGTGAGATGTCGTGAGAATTGACTTGACCCCATCACACCCCCCCCCCTCCCCACTAATCTCACGGAAGATTGATCAAAATGCGTACTTAGTCGATTAATTTTAAAAAACCTAGTTTTCCCGTAATTTTACAATTTCTTGCGGAAAAAAATAATACTAATGTGATATTTGCCGACCTTTCCCTCGTGAGATTGGAGGTGAGATTCGGCTTGACGACCTCCCCCCCCTCCCATAAACGCCTCGCGTAATTAATGGATGCCCCCCCTGAATGTTTGTGTTAATTTTACAAACGATCGTATGGGACTGTTACAGTTGTGTATACTAACAAGCCATTAAAGTTGAAATTAACAGGTTTTTGTTTGATAACAGTTATAAAGCCGCCGCCGAGCCCTGCCACCGCCGCGTACGCTGATATTTCCCACACTTTACAAGAGAGTTTTCCTTTCATAATATACAGGTTAGTAAGTGATACGCACACATCCATCTGTGAAGTAACATACGCTCAAAAAAAAATGTTGCTTAGAGATATCTGATACTGGTTACCATTTTCATCACTTGTGTGGAACTCGTGGTCGCAGGTGCACTACTACTAAATAAATTATAGGCAAAATAGACGGACTAGCTATCTTAATCTAACTTATCACGTGATCATATTCTATAACTGATAATATAAGTATATAATTACTCGTATATCACAAGCTTTCACGCTTAGTGTGATCCTACGTAATCAATGACTTGAAATTGAACATCCGACATTATTATTTTAAAGTGTACAAAATAATCGTGACAATGCTGTATATTTTATTCCCTTAAAATCCACATCGCCACCACGTTTTGCAACCGTTTCAAATGTCATTTAAATATTGAATGATTTCCCACTGTTTCCAAACACGGCAAATTTGAAAAGCAATATTATTGTCAAGATCGCTATGATTCATCGATGCGTAAGGAAGAGAGGAACAGTTTTCGTTGTTTTAATTAAAGTTATTATATTTGGAAAACTGACTTGGAGCGCTATCCCACATGAAGCTCAACTCTCTGAAGACCCTAACAATACCCATTTTGATTCGTTTGAAAGTCCGTATAGTGATGAAACTTACAATATCAAGACTTTGGGCTGCATTATTCCGTCCGTCAATATTCAGAATTCATCGAAAAATAAATTATCAGAATCTAAAAAAGTAACAAAATTATGTAAGAATTATAATACACGTTTGCTAGGAAGCAACCAAACACACATATGGATTATAAAAAATAATTACAAACATTATAAAATGAATAATGAATCGTACGTGGTGTGTTGCTATAAATCCTTTTATCGACCACATACTCGAGAGTCACCTGGCAACGTGATTGGCAATAGCATCAGGTATCACGATTGCATACACTTTAGTAACTTCATAAAAGTGAAAAACGAGTTTGTCAAAGTGACTTGTCGTCACTCTAAACGAAATGTGTACGAACAATATTTTATATTTACGCCACCTAAGTCATTTACTTTAATTAGAGACAAACCGTTTAACGTATCCGCTTACCAATCCAGATACAACGTAATTATATTGGGAATAGGATCTATGTCAAGGCAAAAGTTTCATCGTACCATGCGTAACACTGTACAGCTGCTGAAAAAATACAACGCTGTGGAATTGAAAGGCTACAGCACAGTAGCAGCCGACACTTTTCAGAATATGATGGCGGTTCTAGTTGGCAAGAACAACTTGGAACTGAAAACCACTTGTTGGACCGGTAAACGGCCTACGTTGGACAGGTGCCCTTTTATTTGGGAAAAGTTTAAAGATGTGGGATATTACACGGCACTGGTGGAAGATTCTTCCAGATTTAGTATGTTTAATCGAGGAAAATCTGGTTTTAAAGATAGCCCTACAGATTACTATGTACACCCATTTATGCACGAGTCTGAAAAGTTGGATAGAGGAAAAAATAAGAAGTCAATAATTAAATGTATGGGAGACAAATACTATTCAGAAGTTCTACTTGATTACGTTCACGATATCACTACCTCTCTGATAAAAGGTAAGTTGTTCGGCGTTTTTTGGGAAAAATCTATGAGTCATGACAATGTAAATAATCCTATAAATATGGATAATGCATATGTTAGATTAATTAAAGATATGGAATCCACGGGTTATTTAAATAACACAGTATTGATCTTAACGAGTGATCATGGAATTGATATTGGAGATATTAAAGAACAGAGACTACCATTCGTCTTTATTTTAATGCCACCCTCATTTGTGAAACAATACACATTAGCTTATCAGAATTTAAAGTGGAATGTAGGACGTCTCACAACTCCCTTTGACTTGCATGAAACACTATTAGATCTTGTTGAAATGACTGACCTGTCCAAAACAAAAATATTAAGAAGAAGCACGGATTTTTACACGCATGACAGAGGTATCAGTCTGTTTAAAAATATTCCCCAAAACAGAACCTGTGAAATGGCAGGGATAAATAAGACATGGTGCGCTTGCTATAGTGATGTAATAGTCTCGTCTACGAGCCCAATACTTGCAGATGCTGTTCAATTCATAAACTATCAGACAAATGAGATACTGAAGCCATATCCAGAATGCTTAAAACTCATAGTAGAGGAAATTATTACAGCAAAGGAAATGGTGCCCTTGTACAAAAGACGTACTGAATGGCGTATGTATAATGTGGTAGTGAGAATGGCGCCTGGAGGCGGGATTTTTGACATAATTTTACGCTATTACAATAAAGATTGGAGCTATGTTGATCACATGCAACGGCTAAATTCCGTCAATTTTCGAAGTTTATGTGTCGAAGATCCTCTTATTCAAACATTTTGTTATTGTAAATGAGTCTCGGTATAAATACTTATGCCTTTAGGTAAATGTATTTTTGTATTACCTTTTATAAGAGCTATTTCCGACCCGATCGACAGTCATGTGCATGAAGCACTATGGAGGCTTCTTCACAAAGCAGCGACGCGGATGGCAACTTTCCTAACAAGCTGGGATTGACTTCGGATGTAGTCGGTACTATACGCGCATATACGTAGGTACGATTAATTATCCGCGTCCAGGTCCAGTGCGAGTTGTGGGGTTCCATAGTAAGTACAGAAGGCGCGCGAGTTTAATGCAGCCGGGGTCTGACGCCTCACAAAAAATAATAAATATACTGCGAACTACAATGATACAGAACCGCCTATCAAAGTTATCCCTACTGAGTTACTAGTGAGTTGCAAGCTTACAAGTGATTTACTAACTTCGAAAACTGGTTTTTTACAAAGTCATTAATGATTTTTCGATAAAAAACGCTCGCAAAGTTCAATTCGTCACACATCGTCGCTCAGCGTCAGCGTCGTCATTCGTCGCTTTTGTATATTTTATTGTTATTGTAATATACATTTTTGAAAACTGTGAAGTATTTTTTTTTGTTTAAACCAAGAAGTGGACTTGGTTGTTATGGGGCCTTCACACATTTAAATCTGGGCCAGTGTAAATGCAAACAAAATATTGCTTCTTTTAACAGCTAAAAACTGGGAAGGTTGCCCGGCGCTGCTGGCCCGGCTAAAAACCGCCAATCGTCCTTGCGACCGCCTGTTAAAACCCTTGTTCACGCGCGGATGGGTTGAGGCCATCGTCATCTACCTTACTTTTTCCTAACTAGGTTCGGGTTGGCTTCTAATCTAACTGGATAAATCCTGCATTTTACAGTGCCTCTAAAAAAAGTGAGTGTTTCTGACCTCTAAAACCTACTTCTTGGATGAGAACTGTCAACAATTACTATACAAATGACAGCCGACGAACGGTTTTAACGTGCTTTCCGAGACATGAAGGGATTCGATATGTAATGGTGCTCGCCCATCTCGGTAATCGTAGCTAATCCGTCAAACTACCCGTGCGGACGGTCCTTCTATACAGAATTTAAATATCGAAGGCCGTTTCTTAAGACGACGAATTGGAAATTTACGTTGCGGGGATATTGATTTTTCCCAACAACTACAAAACATATGAAAGTGATATTTAATTACATGATTTTTCATTTAATTGACTTCATTTTGACGGTTGCAGAAACACGATTTGTTAACTTTTATATCAGAGAAAAAAATATCAAAGAAACCTCTTTTAAAAAAGAGATTTGTATTTTACAGGCAAACCAGACCGATTTAAGCATCTAAATTTTCTTAGTAGATTAGTATTAACACACACTTCAATATGCCAGTTAATTTTTTTAAACTTATTTGTAGTTTAATCGTAAATAAATAAACAGTTTTTTCTTATGGTACGAGTTGCCCGCGCGCACGTTTGTATCCCCTCAGTCCGCTGCCGACCATTGTCAGCGACGGGTCTGTGCCAGTCGAGCTACGGGAGCTACCGCGCGCCATCGATCGCTTCGCTAAGTTTAGAAAAATACAGTGCTATATTTTACAATTAAAAATGGGAAAAAAACGTGTTGGTTTTTCTAAAAGGAAAAGGAAAGCTTGCTTAATCGAGCAATGTAAAAATATGACTAAAAAAAGGTGAGTAGGTAATCGTAATTTTTGGATTTCAATTATAGTAGAATAAATCTTTTTCCAATTTTATACTAGTGTTTTTACTTATTTAGGTATATTACGTGTGTAATTTATTTATTTATATGTCGATCGGAAATTTGTGGAAACCTTATTTGTGTAACCTTTGTGGACTTTGAACCTTATTTCTTTAGAAGTAAGGTTCACAATTGCAATTCAATTCACTGTTTTTACTGCCGAATAGTCAACTGGAATAGTTAAAATAGTATGTAATAGTTATGGAATAGTAAATAGTAGTTTAAATTCTAATAAACATTAAAACAATTAATAGGTAAAAAATATTTTTCAGAAAACAATCTTTAGAACAAAGTTCGGCGAGTACAGTCGTGGAGTCGTCTTTGGATCGCAGTCAAAACAAAACAATGTCTGTCGATTTTACGGAAGAGTATGTACCTATACACATTTATGATCTACTTACTTCAGATATTAGTTCTCTTTTGAAGTTATATTTTTTTAACCGACTTCGAAAAAAGGAGGAGGTTCTCAATTCGTCGAAATCTTTTTTTTTATGTATGTTCCCCGATTACTTAAAGACGCCTGGACCGATTTAAAAATTCTTCTTTTATTTGAGGGTATACTTTCCAGGTAGTCCCATGATCATCAGGTCAGGATATGATGATAGGATCCTGGAAAATTCGAGGGAACTCTTCAATAAATGACAGCAAATCAGCCGCGATTGCTGCTATCGCATATTTTTGCATTGTTTACGCAATCACACAACATAATATCACGCCCACAACCAACAAAAAGGGTAAAATAAAAAACTTAAAAAAAAGATAACCGACTTCTAAAACAAATTCTAGCTGTACCTATGTATGCTTTGCAATGCACTTTTCCCTACCTACTGCCTACCTACTGCCTGCCTACTGCCTGCCTACTGCCTACCTACTGCCTACCTACTGCCTACCTACTTCCTGCCTACTGCCTACCTACCTACTGCCTACCTACTGCCTACCTACTGCCTACCTACTGCCTACCTACTGCCTACCTACTGCCTACCTACTGCCTACCTACTACCTACCTACTTTTACTTACTATTTTAAAACCAAAATCAGCTAAATCGGCCCAGCCATTCTCGAGTTTTAGCGAGACTAACGAACAGCTATTGATTTATATATATATATATATAGATATTTTAATGTATGTTTTCGTGTTTATAGCGAACAAGACAATAATTCACCAAGGTATGCAGAGTTGGAAAACATAGCATTAGAATGCGCACCTGAGGCACCAGTAAGCATTCTGTTTATATCTGTGCTGTATGCCAAAGTTGGGGATAAGAGTACCATACTGAAAATCGTACAAAAATATAAAACAGAAATCATACAGAAAGATGACAAGTTTTGGGCAGATGTGATGGAACCGAAGTTACTAAAATTCTATTACGATTGTCTTCTTCCTGAGCTTGTCGATCCAAGACATATTAGGAATAAGCCAATTCGTGATCCAGAATACGTGATTGGAAATAGTAATGAAAATACTGTCCCAAATATTTTGAACATTAATTCAGAAGAATCACAAAACATTTTCTTTGATAACACTATTTCAGACAACAATAAAGTTAATAATATTGCTGATGTTTCTGTGTTTAAAAAAGTTTCTGGCGTTGCTGAAGTTACTAATGTTGAAATCTCAAATTACGTTATGCCATTTGCCGAATATTAAATTTAAATGCTATTGTGTCTTGTATTTTACTTCTTAACTTCTGGTTTTTTAATATGTAAAAAGTAAATACATATGTTCATTTGTAAATAATATTATGTATACTGTACGTTAATAAATAATTCGTTAATTTGTATTTTTTTTTTTATAAAACGTTGCCCCACATGGTGATTCTTATAGAGAATAGCACCCCTGGAGAAATTCCTCTAATTTCTCCAGGGGTGCTATTCTCTCAGCGCTGAAACTATGGTTTGTCTTTATTTGTTCTAGAGCATAAAGTTGAAAATCCACTCCATACAAACCGTAGTCTCGGCACTGGCGCGAGGCTGATACTTATTTCTTATAGAGAATAGCATAGCTGTATCGGGGCTGCGTTTACAAATATTTGTTCCGTGCGGGATTCGAACCCGCGACACGCAGCGCAGCAGTCGATCGCTCGGCCACTGCGCCAACCGTGCTTTCAATTCGTAATTGAGTAAATTGTAAATAATTGAAATATATAAAATTTAAACGCAAAAACATAATATTGTAAACTGTAAATAAGTTAAATGTAAATATGTAAAATTAAAACAGTCAAATGAAAACGATTACATGTACATTTGTAAATAAAAAGTAAAAAAAAAATATTTTCTGCTATAATCTGCAGTATAGTACCTCATTACCGGCAAGGCTTTGAGATTGCATTTATCTTACGATCATGTGGACAGTACGGTGACAGAATCCATACTTTACAAAACAAAGTAAAAAACCAGTATGTTAACAAAAATAAGAAAATAAAAAGTTTTAATGGCAACTCTCAGACGTCTCTGTTCCAGCTCGCGGTCACGCGCTACGCGCTCGACTGCTAGTTGAGACTCGCAAGCCGCGTAAAAGTATTGGAGTGTGTGCGGGTAGCGGGGCGCAAACGCTCCGTTTTAGATTAATTGTTCAGCGATGCGTCACCTTAAAATAAGTAACATTTCGTTTTTATTACATTCTAATTGGTCCACTCTCCACCTAGTCAAAAGTATTTTTCAACTGCAAAGCTGTGTTGTTGTAATTCTTCAATACGGAATTAGAAATTCATAGGTCGTGGCACTTGAGTGAACCCGGGAGCAGCCGAGCAGCATGCAGCTCTGATACGGAACCCTCAGGGCGCCATTCCTACCTACTTGCACTTGTCCGGTTTTTAATAGGGTTGTGGATACAGAAGTTAATAGATTGCTCATGGGTTATAATTATTGGTGTTTAGTTTACTTATTGGTGACTGTTTAAGTTTTTAGTGTCGTTAGAATCTCGGAATATTTAAATGAATTCTTCAAAATAATACTGGAAATAGTTGAAGTCGGTTGCCTTGTGTTTAATTAGATGGCCATTATACAAAACTAGCTTATGCCTGCGGCTTCAGCCGCTTCGAGTTCGGTAAATTGACCCACGGAATGTACTACCGGGATAAAAAAGTGTGCCAAGTGTTAATCCAGGTTGTAAACTATCTATGTTCCAAACTTCATCCAAATCCGTTCAGTTGTTTTTGTATGAAAGAAAGAGTAACAAACATCCATCCATCCATTCTCACAAACTTTCGCATTTAAAATAGTAGTAGATTGAGTCTCTAAAAATATTTTGAATTGCAAAGTATGTCGCGTGTGTCCCTACTTAATATATTTCTTTTTTGCTATACACACATAGGTAGCGCTCCAGCGAGTGCGGCTGAACTGTCAAGGGTCGCAAAACTCAACCACGCCCGAGGGCGCATGCGCGCAGCCTCCGCCGCGATCTCTCTGTTCCGTCTCCCTACGCGATACTCGGCTGACTAGTGCTGTCTTGCTTACATGTTTCATAAGGCAACCATTAGGACGAACTTCATACTGAGAAATTTTCAGTCAGTATTGAATCCGGGCAAAACATTCCCTGGGACGCGTCACGATCGTCTCCAGTACCACACACGCGGCCACTTCACATCTCGATCGCAATATAATGAAACATGTACCTACTTACCTACCCCTACTGACACGTATTGCTAAAACGTATCCGGTTCAATCAGTGCGAAAGTAAATATTTTTAAGTTAAAAATGACCAGCCCATTGCACTTCCTGTGTTGTTGTAACTTCAGTTTCCAATGTTTTTATCAGTTCGTGTTCATTCAACGCTAAGTCTCAACTTCTTCCAAGGTAAGTCAATACTTTTCAACTGAAGCTCGTTCAGTAATATATGTAGCTATACTGTAGTATTAAACAATATTGAAATTCGGAAGTTTTTGATGAAAATATGTTGATACTATCTTTCCTTAACTTATACTAGGTAGTGCGGTGAAACTGACCAGTCCTGTTTATGTTTGTGACTAAAAACAATTATTGTAATCCATATAAGTATTTAAGAGTGTTTCACGTTTAAAAGTCTAAAAACAAATTCAAAACTTATTGTTTATTAATGTATTTTTTTACTTATTTAATAACGCTGAGATATCTTGTGATTAAATCACTAACGAAACAACCTACAGGGCCCTGATTTGAAAAAATTACAATGTTTTTGCAAAGTAGGTAAATAGGAGTAGAATAAAAAATAATTTAAAAAAAATAACATTGTGTTTAACATTTATTGAGGCTCGACATGTAGGACTCAAAGATAATTGTGCCGATAATCATCAGCCAATGGCTTAATATCTAAACACTTCATATTAAAAAAAAATTCACTGCATCCTACACATCTTGAATCCAAAAAAAAAAAAAACACTTTAAGATTTCCGCAAAGAGTCGTGATAGACGTTAATTGGGTCAAAAAAGAAACCTACTGTCCATTTTATTATCAAGTTATATATATATATAAGTTTGGTCTGCGTTGATAAATCACTCAGTTAAGACAAGTATACTTCATAGTATACATGTAATGTTTAAGATTGTAACATTTATGTACGGAATAATCACATTTTTGTTTTCAGCATGGCCCATCAGATGAAGAGCAGCGCTAGGCTTAACTCGGTCCCGGTGCGGTTGAGATATCTCTTCCTACTCGCTATGGTATTCGGCAGCAGTTTCATTATTATTTCCATCTCCAATCGCCCAGAGATATTCCTCGTCAACAATGAACAGCCCTTAGATTTCCACCATTACGAATATGAGGCCGAAGAAAGTTTCACAATCAAAACAGAAGGTTGTACGATACCAAGTTTGATCGCCTTAGACGAAACTATAAAACAGTTCAATAAACCTCCAACAAAGTTAAAAAGTTGTCCCAATGCAAACTATTCTCTTCTACAACGTAATAAAACATCCATTTGGATTGATACCGGACTTTTACAATACCATAATATTCCCAAAGATGCAAATATCTCCTGTTGTTACAAACCATTTTACAGACCGAAGTCGATCCAAAATGTTTTTTCGCCATATGCAGATGATAGAGTTGAATACGCAGATTGTCAGAATTTCTCTAATTATATCAAAGTAAAGCATGAATTTGTGAAGGTCACCTGCGAATATAATAAAAAACAGGTCTACCAACAGTATTTTCTCTTTGCAGGCATAAAAACAACACTTAGCAAAAGACCAAAAATGAAGTCCAACGAAACCTCTTACAATGTGATTGTGATGGGTATTGATGCCATTTCAAGATTAAATTTTCATAGAACCATGCCAAAAACTGTGGCTTACCTTAAAGAGAAAGGTGCTATTGAACTACTAGGTTACAACAAAGTGGGTGACAATACTTTTCCTAACTTAACTCCTATGCTGCTTGGTATCAAAGAAACCGACTTGAAGAAAACTTGTTGGCCGAGTAATGATGCAAATTTTGATAACTGTCCTTTTATCTGGCATTGGTTTAGACAAGCTGGGTTTTATACAGCTCTGGGTGAAGATAGTGCAAAACTGGGTACTTTTAATTTTGCAAAATCCGGCTTTATCAAACCACCAACTGACTACTACCTTAGAACGTTTATCCACGAAGCAGAAGTTAACGTGGGTAATACCATTGATTTTAATTCATATATCTGTATGGGCAACAAATACTTTTACAAGGTACTTCTGGACTACATTCAAGATTTAACGTCAACTTTACAATCTTCCAAACTTTTTGGGTTTTTTTGGGAGGTGTCAATGAGTCATGATTACTTAACGTACCCGATGGCAATGGACGACAGTTATGAAACATTTTTGAAAAGACTTGATAGTAATAATTATTTAGATAAAACTGTTCTAATACTATTAAGTGATCATGGGATAAGGTGGGGTGCAATAAGACATACTAAACAAGGCCGATTAGAAGAACGTCTACCTTTTGTCCATATACTGCTGCCGCCATCATTTCAAGCTAACTACAATTTAGCTTACGACAATTTGCTAGAAAACAGCAGACGACTCACTACACCGTTCGACATGTATGCGACATTGTCCGATTTGATCGATTTGAAAGTAATCGATAATAAAAATATAAAACAACGAATGGAATCACCTTACACTCAAAGTAGAAGTATGAGTCTGTTTCTGCCGATACCGAGTAATCGAACTTGTCAGATGGCGGGCATCGACGACCACTGGTGTACTTGTCACAAAGGTATAAAAATATCACCGAAGAGTTTTGACGCTCGCGACGCAGCCGAACAACTAGTGAAGCAAATCAATGAATATTTGAAGGACCACCAGCAATGTGCAGAACTAAAACTCGCCGAAGTGCTGGACGTGACAGAGATGATGGCGGGGGAGCCGCGGGAACTGGAGGTGGGGTGGCGCGAGTTCATGGCGGTGGTGCGCACCTCGCCGGGTGCCGCCGTGTTCGAGGGCACGCTGCGCCGGCGCGGCGACGCCTGGCGCCTGGCTGGCACCATCAGCCGCCTCAACCTGTACGGCAACCAGAGCCACTGCGTGCACCAATACCAACTTAAATTGTATTGCTATTGTCGGTAGTTCTAGCAATTTGATCGCAATCCAGATCATGTTAAAAAGCTGTGATATTACGAAGAGTTGATTCTATAATATGTTAATAGACTAGACAGATATCGTAGCTGTATGAGAACAAATTTTATAGTTTTCTGGGAAGAAAATAATGGAATAAATACGAAGAATATCGTTTAACTGGAACGTAACATACCTACTTTTAGACAATTATAGTACCCACACTAACATATCGAATTATTAGACATTTTATTATGTATACATAATTTGCCCAAGACTTTAAAGCTTCTATTTTATGAACTTACTTACCTAACTTTTACAAAACTAACAACGACACATCTCTGTACCTGACGTTCAGATACCACCTCCTCGTCCTAGCTAAATTGTTGAAGAACCTACGCGATACATGTATCCGTATAGACATAGATAAGTACCAAGTATGGAGCAACGATAGCTAACTAGGTACCCAAACTTTTAGATTGCAATGTTTGTGTCAAGGCAATCGCACACCTTAAAGACTTGGCTCGGAGTCAAATGTTAAAATAATATGTAAAAAACACATAATCATACATACATGAACCCTGAAAACATAACTCTCCTTTTAAGGGCAGTCGTGTAAAAAATACGTGAAAGTGATTGGCTCGCGTCGCCGTCGTTTTTGCCGGTCCATCACTTCAGATCAGGGACTGAAAGTGGTTACGGACGATGTTACTTTTGATTAAAGCAAGGATCTTTTACAACATAACATAAATATACCTTACCAGACGGTGCGACGCTGAAGCAGTGGCGGGCTGTCGTTCTGGGATCTCTACAGATCAACTACAGCCCACATCCACCTTGGTCGGTCCTGCGTTGACGCCTCAAAAGCAACGCGTCACACGTCATTGTGAAACGCGTTGTACGCTCGTTGAGGGTACGACATCGTCTAGTAAGGAACCACTTGGTCGGCCACTACGTACATTAACGTCGAGTTACCGACCTGTTGACTCTGAACAAGTGATCAGAAACGATGGGCGAATGATGTCAAGTTGATAATATGGTGTGCGAAAGCCATTCAGTTGTTTGTAGTTATGCCGTGAATATTGTAATATCACCTTGACGATTTACCAATTAGAATCACATTTCAAGATGACGATTAGTTATAAGAGTTTGACTGTAGACCTTACTAAATACTTGGTTTGTTTGTGAATCTTGTAAGATTTCAAACGTTTTCAAAAAAAACCCTAGATTTGTCTAATATCATAAATAGATACTTAGGCATATAGATATTTTCGTATAAGCATATCAAACTACAATTCATACTAAGAAAAAAATAATTACACTGAGTGAATGATATAAGACGATGGTTAATTTCATAGTTTATCAGAACAATAAAATGAGTTGTCAATGTAAATTTTAGTAAATTAGACTAAGGCTAGAGAGAAATGAATGCAGAAAAACACGAGGAAACGTGGAAATTACGTGGCCGAGAGCGGTGTTTGCTCAGACTTGTCCGCTTGATGTAGATTTGAGAATAATCACATATCACAAAGATATACATATACTTGTGTGTAAAGGACACTTTTATTTGTACATGCTGATATATACAATGCGCACTTGCTCCCTTTTTAATAAACGTGGAATAAAGTTACTTCTAGATCTTCTAGTCCCTACAACCTTCGGTTTTACCTGGATTTTTCTTTAACTTTGGCCCAACTTTACTCAGCGTTTATTAATAAGGGGTTTATGTAAGTATACAGAATAGTACGACGTCCTTAGGTTTACGAGGTATAAATGTAACTGTTCTCAATATCAAAAATACATATTGTTGTGTATGGAATAAAGTTATATATAGTATAAATATGACGTAGTTAGTATTTATCAATAATTTCTGTAAATATGTGTATGGTGTATGGATTATTAAGTTATTATAATAAGAAGGAATGGCAGCTTATTGTTTTTTTTTTTAATAAAATTAAACTTGTTGTTGTTTATAAATTTTATTTATATTCCGGGCTCGGGCTGTAATTGATTTACCACCATGTCACTAGCACGTCTCTGTATGCTTTGAAGACACTTTGTGATAATTTTCTATTTACTGCGATTTATTTCATGTGGTTAAACATTTACGAGGGCGGCTGTACCAAGGTTAAAATCACCTACACGACCAATTCCGATATTGTAATGTGTATACAATATACATAGTGTATAGAAACCAACACTCGCAGAATTACCTATATTTGTATTTCAGGTTACAAACATAATTTCCATGCATTTGTGGCATTTAGACGGCATGATAACTCTGGACGAGTTTCATGCAAACAGCAAGAGAATCTGGGGCCACCCCTGAAATATCTCAGATTGAACATATTATTCTCTCGTTATCGACGCAAAACAACTCTTCTCAAAAAAAAAGCTTTGTAAAACAGGGGACAATTCAAACAACTATAGAGGCTCGACCTCCTTTGTCCCTTACAAAGGTTTTCCCAAATATTAAGTTATTTCCACTGCCTCTTTGATCAAGTGGTTGCGCTTCTGCTGAGGATGACGTTCTGGGTTCGATTACCAGGTCGGGCAGTGTCAATTGATTTTTCCATCAGGAATTATTCAGTAGCAGTCACGAAGTCTGGATTTGTGCCCGTTCGATGGCAATAGGCTAGCCCCCTATTACAGTTAGTAACTGGCGACTTGTGGATACATTATTAGATAAATAGTTACACCTTTGCCTAAACTATAATGATATTGTTATGTTAAACATACTTTTTAAAGTTTTCACTACTTAATTACCACCAGTATCCGCTTGAAGTGTAGACCGTTGCTTATCTTTGATTGTACTTATCAAATCGTACCTTCGTACGAAAGTGACGGAAGCCAAACTGGAGGCGGATCAGCACCACTCACCATTCTCCTGCCCTTATCCAAATGTATTTGGGGTCTACGCTAAGACGCCAGCTGTCTTAGTCTTCTATACTTCTCTATTATCTAGTAGTAGTCTTTACCGACGTCAAATCATACTTTCTTTTGTCTTTTCCTATTGTTTTAACCATCCCATTCGTATTCAAAATATTCCTCTCGACATTTTCTATGAAAAATCCGAAGTACAAACTATCGATATCTAAATCTAACCTTCTGAACTATTATTTGAAATAGTTCAATTATAGTCGATTTAATGCGAATCTTAATAAAATTCCATTTGATTGATTTAGAGTGCGAGTACGTAAAAAACTACAAACAATCTCGATCTGCACCCTTCGTAGACCGTGCTATGCGCGAGCCGCACCCTCGTAGACCGTGCTACGCACGTGCCTCACGCTTCGTAGAACGTGCTACACGCGACCCGCACCCTTTGTAGACAGTCCTACCCGTGAGCTGCACCCTACGTGACCGTGCTACGCTCGCACGATCTGCACCTTTCGAGGACCGTGCTACGCGGCATCCGCACCTTTCGTAGACAGTCCTGCACGTGAGCTGCATGCGTAGTATGAAACGGGTTTTGTCGACGGAAGAATAGACAAATAGACAGATAGACCAGAGAAATCTGTTATTTTGTCTATTCTTCCGTCGACAAAACCCGTTTCCACGTTGGTCATGCTACACGTGCTGCACCCTACGTAGACCGTGCTACGCGCGAGCCGCACCCTTCGTATGCAGTCCTACAAGTGAGCTGCGCCCTACTTTAGACCGCGCCACGTGCGTGCCGCACCCTTCGTAGACCACATATACATACGTACACATTTATATACACATACATATACATTTACCTACTTATTTAAACTCAAACTCAAACTCAAAGCATTTATTTCAATTAGACCATTACAGGCACTTTTGAATGTCAAAACACAAAAAACAAACTAAGCTACAGTCCCAGTCACAGGGCATAATAACTTGTGAAAGTACTGTAGTTGCCCATTCGAAAGCGTAGATCTCTATGGAGAAGAATGGGCAAGAAACTCCATGGACACTCTTTTAAATCATTGTTGTTACAAAGTCTCGGTTACATCATTCATGTCGAGATTAAACATACATGTGAGAACGATGTAGAAAGACGTGCGAGTAAGAGCGTCCAGAATAAAAAGATAAAATTAACAATTCAAAAATACAATAATCCATGGCAGCTGCGAGATGACCAGTCACAATTGACAGCGCCCGTTCACGAACATGACGCATGGATCAGCCATCATTCAACTCAACCATTTTGGAGGGAACTAAACGACCCGACACACGCGCCACCATCAGCGAGACATTTGAGTGAGCATGACATTCTCTCAACCGCCAGGGCAAATTCGAGTCAGTAAAAGATGTAAATGGTAGCTTTATCGTACATAGAACTCACACATGTGCTATGCAATTATATAATACTAAGAGACTGAATCTATACAATGCAAAGATATGTTTACAATCTTCTGCAGCTTCCACAATAACTTCACAAAGTAATCAAAAATCCATCATTAGGGGCCATCCATAAATTACGTCACACGAATTTCATGATTTATTTGACCCCCCCCCCCCCCCCCGTCCTTGTCACAGACACACATTTGTGAGACTCCCCCTTCCTAGTGTCACATCACTTAATTTGCAATTTTGCATATTCATACAGATGGAGTTGTAAAAATTTTCAAGTTTTTCGTTATTAGTTAAAATTTAGTTTTTAATACTTAGATTTTTAAAATGTGACGTCACGAAATTTAGGACCCACCTACCCCTTGTCACACAATGTCACACTTTGTCGACCCCCTCCCTCCCCCTTAACGTGTGACGTAATTTATGGATGGCCCCTATGTTAGTTATTTAATGGTACATGTAAGGTAAGTACTTATGTTTAATTTTTTCATAATATGAACGCGGTTTTAATAGCCAAATCACTGAATTATCAGAATGTTTAGAAAGTGGGAGTAAATATTTTGAAAAGCCTTGCCCTCATTAGCAACTTAGCTTTCTATTGATGGAGTACGTGACAATTATAGCTCTTGTTTGCGAAACAACAAGCACAGAATAGGCATTTTAATTGCAATGCATATTTCAGTAGCTTTGTGTTGTACGTTAGTTACTGTCTTAAAAGAAGTTCTTGCGATTAATACTAGCGAGCTGTACACGATCCGCACAGAAGGATGTACGGTAACTGGTATGTCTGAGGTTAGTGAAAGTATAAGAAAAATAGTTTCTGCACCGCCTGAAATACACAACTGCTCCTCTGCCGTCCCTCTCGTCGCAACCAATGCGACACATATCTGGGTGAAGCGTGAAGCTCTCGACTTATACAACGTATTTAACGAAGATACTTTTTATTGTTGCTACAAATATTTTTCAGCACCAGAAAACATAGATAATGTAGTTTACAGTGACTGCAAAGAATTTTTAACAGTAATAAAAGTGGAACACCAATTTGTGCACATTGACTGTTTTCACTTAGAGGAAGTAATTTACAGAGATTTCTTTTTATTCAATTACCATGAAGATATTACACCAAATACGTCTCATGACGAAGAAGCTTACAACATACTCATACTTGGTATGGAAAGTTTGTCACGATTGAATTTTCATCGTACAATGCCTTTAACGTCACTTTTCTTAAAGGAAAGAGGTGTCGTGGAGTTGCTCGGCTACGGTAAATTAGGGGATAACTCGTATCCTAACTTGTTCCCATTGTTAACAGGGCTTTCTTTCAAGCATGTAAAGCAAACATGTATTCGAGATACAATATTTAGCTTTGACAAGTGTACCAATGCGTTTATCTGGGATAAGTTTAAAGAGAAAGGATACCACACAGCACTCGGCTCCGACAGTGTGGCTGGCCTCTTAGGCATGTACGAGTACGGCCTGCCCAGGATACCGACCGATTTCTATTTACAGCCATTCATTTCGGAAACGTGGAAATTATTTAAAAACCAATATTTCAGCTACCACCCATGTTCGGGCTCTAAATATTATTACAAAATTCTTTTAGAATACATCTATGGGTTAACGCAACATGTTCATTCAGAGCGTATTCCGTTGTTTGGTATGTTTTGGGAAGAATCTATAAGTCACGAGAATCTTAATAACCCACATGTCATGGATGAGTCTTATTTCAAATTTTTAACTAATTTACAGGAAGATGATTATTTGAGTAAAACCATACTTATATTTCTAAGTGATCATGGAATGAGATGGGGAGACATAGTAAAAACAGAACAAGGCCGGCTGGAAGCACTTTTGCCAATGCTGGGTATTCTTTTTCCTGAAAAGTTTAGACGCCGTTATAAACTAGCCTTTCAGAACATCCAACTTAATGTCGGTCGCCTAACTACGCCTTATGATGTTCATGAGACATTTCTAGACCTGCTGAATCTGGATTCACTAGAAGATAACATGATCAGCATAAGGGCTAAGAGTTTGTCTTTAAGTAAATCAAGTCTTTTTATTCCTATACCGGGAACCAGAAATTGCACATCAGTTGGTATTGAAGAACATTGGTGCCCGTGTCACCGAGGGAAAAAAATTAAAATTGGAAGCAAACTTAAAAAGATAGCAGCACACAAACTTGTAGAGCAACTCAACAAGTTGCTAAACGATTATCCACAGTGCAGTAAATTAATCCTTGCACATATATATGATGTTTATTTAGTAGAAAGTAATAAGCAATGGCGAATTTATTCGGTAAGGGTGAAAACAAGACCTGGAGACGGTATTTTTGATGGCACTCTTATCCACAGCGGATCGCACTGGGTGGTATCTGGAACCGTGAGCCGCCTGAATCTTTATCGAAATCAAAGTGATTGTGTTCCTTACGATTCAGTTAAAATGTATTGCTACTGTGGTTAATTCATTTATTTATACTTTTTTTAAAGAAAGTTTTTGATTCGATACCTATTCCAATCCTTTTGTACGCATTTGATTTAATATCAGTATACCTATTAAAAAAGAACTGAAACATACCGCACACCAGCCGAGCGAGCTCAACGAGTGTGGCCGCACATGAAAATTAATCACAGTTATTGGCTAATTAATTTCACATAGTGGATTTAAGTACATAGGGATACAAAATGGGATTTAATTAAGTCTCACAAAAAAGGCTTTATTGTGTGAGAGTGTCCATTACTGTTTTAAAGAAAATCAATTTGTAGTTTAATTAAATAAAATGCTACAGAAAAATATAGGTCAGGTACTCTACCTAGTAACAATTTTCTGTTTAATCACAAAAGTCAAAAGCTCCGAAAGCTTTTGAGTCTTCCATGGTTATTCGTTATTGCTTTATCCCGCCTGTATGTAGGTAAAGGGTTCCATTTATGGCTTAGTTACGCCCACAGGAGTAGGTAACTGCTACAATAGCTGCGATCGTAACTAGAGTAGCAATTCGTCTTAACTACAAACCTACATAATTATAACCTTTAAAAATGTTTTACACAAGTAATATTTTTACCTACTTATGTCTTATTACGCAATATTATACAATTTTAACTAGCCTATTATTAATCTGTATCTAGGACAACAAGGAATAAGTATATAGGTATATTAAAAGATGGGTTTGTTGTAGGTACTCCTTGCTCCATTTTGTCCAAAGATGCTGCCGCAATGGGGGCTATCGCGCAAGAATTCCCCGCTATAGGCGTTCGTGTAGAGTAAGGTCTTCAGAAATGTCCGATGTCATAAAGTTTTCGCGCGCTTTTTATCACGTATTTTCACTACTAATCTAGATTGAGCCATTCATTAATTATGACTTGAAGATTTTAAGTAGCAAGCAAGGATCTAATTTGTCAGTACTTGGAGGAAGAATGATTTCTAAATGTTTCATGGTTTTAATTTTAGGCACAATACTGTAAATATGTATCTGAAGTTTACACTATTTATATTTTTATACGTAATAAAGTAATCTTTAAATGAAGTTATTGTTACTGTAAAGTATAAAATGGAATATTAATGACCGGACCTTACTCGCCAGAGACGCCATCTGTTGAACTCAAAACGAAAGCCCTCATTACTCAATGCGCTGAGATCGAATAAATAGAGATTGGCAAGGAAATAGCGGAACGCCCGATTAAAAACGTCTGGGAGTCAGAGGCGTCATATCACCTGTATGCGATCAGGGCGTAAGAGGCCTGCACTAAAATCGAGTTTAGTTCTTGATATTATGTTAATAACAATTTCATGAAATAGTTATTCAATGGGGTTGTATGAACTTTGAGGGTTGTATTGATGATTTTAATGATTATAATTCTGTAACTAAATACCTATTACAGCCGCGAATCATATTTTGTTCAATGTACAGCATGACAATGACCGGCAAATTGCAAAAAAACGTAAGAAACTTCGAATTTCGCGGGCTACCCTTATAATCTCCCAGCATCAGCACTCTTAGGAAATGCGACTTATCACACGCCTCCTGGATGCCACTAAAATATTGTGAACGTCGCCCACTTTACCGTACAATATCATGACCGTGCTATGAACGTAACAGGCAAAAAAATATTCTTTGTACTGAAAAGCCCACTAGACCGTTCCGTCCAACACCGTCGCAGCACTAATTGTCGGCGAGAAAATTTTGCCAGCACCGCACACTACCTATTTTGTAAAACCGTGGAACTCAAAAACCACTCATTGGTTGTGCCAAATCACAAGCACTTTTTTGTTAGTTGTCAAAGGAACATTATATACAATATGTTTAAAAAAACTCTGTCCGATCCGACCGACTGAGGGTATTACTAGGTAGGACATATAGGTAGGACACATTACCAACCGCTGGGTATAGGGCTCTCTTTTCTTGTGCCAATCTCCACGGTCCTTTTTTTTACTAAGCGGTGATAAATGCTTATCGCATACCGCACCGTCCGGGGAGATGGTTTGGGTATATGGGGCTTGCATCCACTAAAAACGCTTTAGTGGATGAGCTACGAGAACTGCTACGCATGACGTTCGCGACCTATCTAGCGCAGTCCGCCTCCGGGCACCAAACTCCTTTGGCGATGTTCGGGCTCACTTGAGACATCGCCACCACTCTTGAGGACCGTGCAATGCGACGACGATAGACTCCCCAATCTATCGCCCGCGCGCACCTCCTAGGGCGGCATCAGGTCGCCATGGCGCCTCCTCTGCCGCCCTGTCCTCCTGCAACGAATCGCGTCAGCGAGCGAGTCTTCCTCCCTGACGCGCTCCGCTGGCTCCTTCTGCGAGATGACGTCCTCGCAGAAGGATGCTACTACCTCCCATGCTACTACCCCTACTGTCAACCATGGCTTCGACCACTGCCCGCAAGGATAGGTCTGCCCCGATTGCTGCTGCGAGAGCACGGCGCTGCACCACCCAAGCAGAACAATACTCGAGGGTGTAAAGGGCCGTGTCCTCACTGCAGCCGCACTGGTAATATACGGGAGTCGCCTCCCGTCGAGCCACTTTGCCAGAGCATCCATGCCTGAAAATACCTGCACCAGGCGGAAGGATAACGTCCCGTGTCGCCTCCGTAACCATTCATCCAGGATCGACTGGAAAGCCCCCACGGTCCAGTGATCTGTAATGGGCGTCTCCAGCCTCATCTTCACAGCCTCAGAGCTTGGGATTGGGCCTCCCTACGCCACCATACGACCACTTCAGGTGGCGGGCGCCTGCCACTCTCCGCCTACAGGTCTGCGCCACGGTGATAGACTTCAGCGAGCACCTGCGCCTCCAAATAAATGCCCGCTAAGGCGCACGCCGCTTCCGCAGTTACGATGCGGTAACCGCGTATGACCCTGACTGCCATGACTCTCAGTGGTCTCCGCAGTAGAGCCTTGTTTTGGGCAGACAGGGACTCCGTCCACACCGGGGCCCCGTAGAGCGCCATCGAGCAAACCACCCCCGTGTACAGCCGTCGGCAAGTCACGTTCGGTCCACCTAGGTTTGGGAACAGCCAGCTGAGGGCGGACGCCGTACCGATCAATTTTAGCGCAAGCTGAGTAAAGTGTTCGCCAAAGTTCCACCTCCGATCCAAAACCAGGCCCAGGTATTTCATGCTTGCCCGTACTGCTATTCTTGCACCACCAATAGTGAGGCGTGCGTTAGCCGGTGGCCAGCATCGGGGCGCATGAAATACCAGGGTCTCCCTCTTTTCGAGTGCCACCCTGAGGCCCAGTGCCTCGATTCGTCCCACGACGAGGGACGCCCCCTCGACGGCAGAGCGTGCTGCTTCCTCGAAGTTTCCTCCCCGGGCCATGACGAGAGTATCGTCAGCGTAGCAAATGACGCCCTCCCCGGGAGAGAGCACACCGCGCAAGGCCCGGTCGTAGCAATGATCCACATGAGCAGACCCAAGACTGACCCCTGCGGAACACCGGTCAACACGCGGCGGCCTTCGCACGATTTGGCCGTCGCGTCCCCCGTAGCTGACAAACTGACCCCGCAGGTAATCTGCTACCAGCTGCCTCAGGTAGACGGGCACCTGATGGTAGCGGAGCGCAGGGTGTTCAACGCATTGGCGATATCTAAAGACACCGCCAACAACACCCCATCCTGTGCAACCGCATCCTTCACCTCGGCCTAAAGGCGCAAGATGGCGTCTATTGTTGAGCGACCTGCCCGGAAGCCAAACTGGACGTCCGACAAGTTTGGGTCGACCGCTTCCAAGTGTCGGACGATGCGGGTAGCGAGACTCTTCTCTAGCATTTTCCGTCTCGTCCAGCAACACAATCGTCCTGCAGCAGCACCAGTCGACCTTCCTTCCAGGCATTGGGGAACCGCCTCGATGTCAGACAGGCGTCGAACGTTTCCCTAAGCCTGTCTTCTAGCGCCGCTTCCAGCGCCAGGGCCAACACCCTTGCAGGCACCCCGTCCGGTCCGGGGGCATTCCTCTTGGACCGTGCTCGCAGGATTGCCACCCCCATCTCCGTCTCAGTTATTGGAGGAGTCTCAACCTCCGCATATTGATTGGCCTCCAATTCGGCCATGGTCGGAGAAGGGTGATCCGCTCAATCCGGGAAGAGTACCTCCACGACCCTGAAGAGGAACTCAGGCTGGAGGGTTTCCGTCAAGGGGGCCTTGGGTGCGAAGTTTTTTCCGCGCCGCACGGTATTGACGCCTCCAGAGATCACGGTTTAGATCCTCCAGTGCCTCAGCTCTCGACTGCTCCTTCCCTATAGATTGCCAACTGCAGAGCTTCCGAAATCTCCACGGTCCTGTGACAGCCTCATTCAGGTTTTCCCCCGATGTCAACTATGTCGTCTGCCCATTTCGCCGCCGGACGACCCACATTTCTTTTGACTGTTCTTGGACGCCATTCGGTGACAGCCTTAGTCCACTTGTCATCACTGCGCCTTGCTAGATATCCTGCCCAACTCCATTTGAGTTCCGTAACGCAATTTCCAATATCGAAAACCTTTGTAGGCCTTCGGATTCAAATGGCAGGTAAATGTAGTGAAATTTCTATGTGGGGTTTGGAATTGGAATTATGTACTAATATTTATTACCCCACTGGTAATACTAGTATTCGTTTTTGCGTCGATGTCCCTTCGACCCTAGTGTACAAAATAATTTGTGAATGTGTGTGTTCCGTTATTGTATGGTTGTTTTTTTTTTCATGTGCTTTTGTAGCAATAGGATGTATCTGTGTGTGATTGACAAATTTCTGTAGTGTGCTGTACGTGTTTAGCTCGAATCCCGCAAAGAGTGGCTGAAAACTTTGTTCGGTGATTCGCTCCTAGTTTCTTCCATAGCTTATTCTTCTGTGTACTAAATAGGCAGTCCTACCTGACTAATGTCCCTCGCCAGAGTATTAATGTTCTGTGCTAATGTCACCGTCACCTCAACCTGTCAACAATAATCTAATCCCGTTACATACACATTTTTCCGAATAGTTCTTAAAAATGTTATAGCAATAAGATTTTTTACATATACTACTTCGACTTACGAATTAAAATGGCCCTTACCTTTAGGAGTTTGTTTAATAAATATAATTTACTACAAAATATAACCAAACCGGTAAAATGGAGTTTCGGAGAAATATACCCATTAAGAACTCTGGCAAGTGGTATTTGCTATCAAAATCAATACGCACAAAGTCTCCTTAATGACTCTAAAATAAAAACTTTCCAACCAAAGAATTTCCGACTATATTCTACTCCAAGCAGCAGTACCCCAAATGACGCGCCACCTGAGGGTCCACCGAAGAAGCAGGGGGTTATACAGAAGTTTAAACAAATGTACAGAGACTACTGGTATGTGTTGATCCCTGTACATGTCGCTACATCTATCGTTTGGTTTGGAAGTTTCTACTACATTGTCAGTAGGTATGAATTAACAATTTGAAGTTTGAATCATATAAAGTTATTAATCTTTATACTTAATGCTATTTTAACTTTATTGCAGTGGTGTTGATGTTTTTGCAGTACTACAGTCCGTAGGCATCAGTGAATCAATAATTGGCCCCTTAAGAGATACAAATGCAGGATATTTTGCCATTGCATTAGCAATGTACAAGTTAGTAACACCTCTACGGTATGCTGTCACAATAGGTAATACCTTCTTGCATAATACAACAAACAGTTACACTAGGGAGCAGTTTTCAATAAATCTTGGCCAGATCTGCTGGGTTTAAAGTCCAATCAATTCATATTATAATTCCTTTGCTAAGCAAGTCATTTTAAGAATGTAATGGTAGGTATATATGTTGAGATTACTACAATAATATTGTCACAAGATTGCGTTAGAATAATGTAAATTGTTCTTATAATTTACATTTAAAATATGTAAAAGGTACTTAATTGATTTTTTTTTGTAGCCTCTCTGCTAAACAGTATTGTATTTTTCTAGTTCCAAGCTATAAGACAAGCTCTCAAGTCAAGTATGGTTATGCATTTTATTTTATTATAAAATGTAATTTCTTTCTAGGAGGGACTACGATTGCTATTAGAAAATTAACAGGAATAGGTTTTATCAAACCAGTTCCTTCCCGAGAGCGAATGAAAGAAATATTTCAAGAGAAAAGAGAGAATCTCCAAGATGCTTTCAAGGAGAGTCAAGCACAGATGAAAGAAAAACGCACCCAAGTCATGAGGGAAATGAAACGTTATAAAACTGAAATGCGAAATTTGAAAAATAAGGTGAAGAAAATGTGATACTTTCTAAGATCCCATCCATACCCAAAGTCATTATATTTACAACATGATGATAAGATGCTTTTTCATGCATAAATACTAAGATGTAAACTGAACCACCTGCTAGCTATGGTGATTATGGCCCTAGGATGAAATTTCAATTATATACAGTTATCAATTTTGTAATATTTATTGCTTCCTTAAATATAAAAAAGAACTACATAACAAAATCATGTTTATTTCATATAAAATAGCTAGTTACACAATAATCACATCATTTTTCATCAAAATGTACATATTAAAACAGCTTAATTAATTTATATTAAGTACAAAACAAGACAGCACATTACTGGAATGTTTTATTGCGCCTTTCATCCTTAACTATTTCTAAAGTTGTGACCGAAAGCATTTAATATATACTTGTTCAAAACAGGGAGCCTGTTACACAATGTTACATAATAATTTTATTATGTAATATACACACCAACCAGGCGTGCTGTCCAGTCTAGTGTGTAAAATTAATAAATGCATTTCACATCAATGGCAAATCAACTAGCAGCCATAATACTTGGGGGTTTTAACATGTATTTCATACAATATACATACAATGTGTAACGGCAAGGTAAATCTATAAGAATTTTTATGCATTGTGTAGCTCAAAAGAACATTTTCCAATATATCTTATGTATGTACTGTTCAACAAACTATATTTTACATCTGACAAGCTACTACTTTTCACAATCAATATTGTGGTTGTACTGAGTACTCTATTCTTTTACATCACTCATTAACTATGATATATTTTATTTCAAAAGTTATCAAGCACACAATAATAAGAATATTGTCAGTGTAGTGAGAATATATTTTTTACCTGTATACGAAATAGCCTGTTGAACTGTAAATATACAACAGAAATACAGCTACTTCAAAACAAGACATAAGCTTACTAATTTGTTATTTACCATCAATTCCATATTGACACTTTTCGTAATCATAAATCAATTCCTTTGATAGTGTTCTCATAATTATTGAAATATCACTTAGAATAAAAAAAAATATTGGATATCACAAAATACAATAGGCAAACCTGTTCTTTGCTAAAACGATTCACATTCCTTAATTATTTTTTCAAATTATGTTCTCAAATAAGTATATATGCTTATCAAATAGATACATTTTGTAGCATTACATCTACATCACATTATCTTGAATCTTATTAACAGTAACAACACAAGTAAAATGTTTTACTTTAGTTTATCATCATAACTTATGTTAGGCATATTAAAGCTAATTACATTAAATGCTAATAGATGCAACATTGGCTATACAAAATCATTTTGAGCACATACTTGGATAGCTTATATAAATATTAGCCTGTCAACTACACATTCTGATGCAATTTAATTGTTTGAACACTAGACGCCGCCGCCCAAAGAATGAAGTTCAGCCCATGTACTGGTAAGATGCGGGAGAGAGATGAGGCGCCGGCGAGTGGCCTGGCCCTGTCGCCGCGCCGATTGTGGTCAAGTGACAAGCGCGACACATTAGCTTGCCTGAAATAGTTTCATTGTTATTGTTATTAACTTAAAATTCTTTTATATTTCACATTATATATTTTGTATAACAGCAAAGTGTAAAAATATAAAAACATAGAATATTTAAAATATCAACTTGAGCATAAAAGATTTTTTCTTTAACCACTCAATAAACAACAAAATCATGCCTGTATTCCTTTAAAAAATAATTACATAGTTTCGTCAGTTATATTAGGTGATGCAAAAACTTAGCAAAATAATAATTTCTGTACCAGGAAAAAATTACTCTTCGGGGCTGACACTAGCAACAGTAAGAAGGCTAGGGACAACATATGTACACATGTGACTTTAAAATGTTTGACTCACCAGCTAGGGGGTAGCAACGTTTGTCAGGTTCATCAGTCAGTTGCATTCCACATAGGCAGCACATATAACAGTCAACATGGAAGTCCCGGTCCATTGACACAACTCTTACTGTCTCATCCGTGCCTTCAACTGGTGTTATACCTGAAATCAACAAATTTTATTGATTCATCGTATTAAGATTCAATAAGTTATTTTTAGAAATAAGAGAAGCTCCTTACCCTTTCCACAACTAGCACATTTAGGAGCAAACATGCGATGATAATCATTGACACAGTAAATCTTGTTGTCAACATCCACAGTGAAGGGTACTCCATCAAGGCACTCATTACACACACAGCAACGGAAACACCCTGGATGATATGATTTTCCCATTGCTTGCAAAATCTGTAAACAATAATACAGAATTAATATGTGTTCAAAAAACAAACAAGGCCTTCAACAACAAAGAATTCCTTACCATTTCCATAATAAGATGTCCACATATTGCACACTTTTCAGCAGTTTGTTGAAATCCAGAGTACTGTAATATTGGAATACAAAAAGGTTACCTCATTATTTTCAACAATGAAAATGCAACATTTCTGTATAAGTACATAATTATATATTTATGACATTTAGTACACACCAAATAGTCTTTGCAAGTACTATTAATTGCAAGTACTATTAATTAGTATAATTAATGAAAATGCAACATTTCTGTATAAGTACATAATTATATATTTATGACATTTAGTACACACCAAATAGTCTTCTTCGCAGTAAACCTTGCCATGCACATTGTAGAAAGCCTTGCCACGCAATGCACGACCACAAGAACAACAGATGAAACAGTTGGTGTGGTAAAGGTTGCCCATTGCTTGGCAAGCTTGGCCTGCCCCCGTGACTCCTGCACCACATGTGTGGCAGATACCTAGGTGACAAGTGTAAGTCTGAATTAAATATACGAAAATGTATCGAAACAGGTAGTATTTTTGGAGCAGATAGCAATTTTATGATTTTTTAAGAGAATTATCACCGTGTCTTACCAAAATATTCACCCTCCTCATCTTGCCTTTCCATTTCCTCTTCAAGTTGCCTAGTAAGTTCTTCTATCTTACGTTGAGCCTCGCTGGGGCCAGGTGGACGTGGAGGTGTGATACTGTATGGTAGCAAGCTTTTGCCTCGACCACCAGATCCTCGAGAACCACCTGACACTTGGGACACAGAGCTTGGAGTAGGACTGGGAGCTGGGGACTGAGCCGGAGAACACAATGATGTCAGTCCCGATACTAAATTCCTAGAAGCAATAGATTCAGAAGCAAGGGAGACATTGTCTCGGTTAGCTGCTGCCACCACTGCAGCAGGCGAGCCACCAGTCATGCACACATAATCTGAACCGTTAGTATCTTCCACTATCTGCATTCTACTACCAACTGCAGGCTTTGAATTAAAACCTCCATTAATTAATGGTTTCTCTTTCCCTATATTTGGTTTGGGATGAAAGAATTTAGGACTTGCTGTAGCTGTTTGTACTTCAGTAGCAATGTTGGCTTTAGGTCTTTGGGCACTTGGAGCTATAGATGCATATATTGCTGTAGATGGTATAGTCACAACTTTATCATCAAAACTAATACTGTTATCATTCTTCAGGAGGGCACTCACATCAGTGTACTTGGGAGGGGCAGACTTCATCACTGTGTAGTCACTGCCTGGGTTCTCATGGGACGTGCTGTATGGAGGTGGAGGTGGAGCCTTATCTATTTTTACTTTCTCACTTGTTATCATTTGTGTCAGATTCCTATTAACACCAGTGTTTGGCACTTGTGGACCTGGAACTGACCCCTGTTGTATAAATCGCTGATCATGGTTTTGTTGAGGCTTAAATTCACTTTTTTTATCGTTATCTGAACACAACATGTTCTCATACACTATAGGGTTAGCTTTAGTCTTGGAATTTACTGGCACTTGAGGTTGAGCTTTACTGTAGCGTGTGTCGTAATACCCGTCGGACACTGGCGGCGGCGGGGCCTGCTGGTACAGCTGGTGGTAGTAGGGCGGCTGCGGGGAACGCTGTTCACCGTAATAATCTATATTTTCATAAACTGGTGGTGGATATTGAGCATTCGGAATGGCTGGGATTTCATACAGGTCGTCAGT
>OZ059787.1:5835378-5946487 GCA_964057025.1 Standfussiana lucernea | reverse complement strand
AATTTTAACTAGCCTATTATTAATCTGTATCTAGGACAACAAGGAATAAGTATATAGGTATATTAAAAGATGGGTTTGTTGTAGGTACTCCTTGCTCCATTTTGTCCAAAGATGCTGCCGCAATGGGGGCTATCGCGCAAGAATTCCCCGCTATAGGCGTTCGTGTAGAGTAAGGTCTTCAGAAATGTCCGATGTCATAAAGTTTTCGCGCGCTTTTTATCACGTATTTTCACTACTAATCTAAGGTGGGTGTACCATGGAAGGCCACTCTAATAAATAAACAGTTATTATTCGTTCATATACTGGATAAATGAAACGAACGAATATTTAAGTAAAACTTTGTTTTATTCCGTAAAATATAAAACACTTTTTTAAATTTCAGATTTGATCAATATTGATTAAACTTAAGTTTCATTGAACTCTTAAAAATGGCCTTGCTAGGAACAAGGCTCCTTAGAAGGCCATTATGATAAATCAGTCATTTAAAACTAAAAGTTAATAAATAGCCATTAAATCTACAATAAAAAGAAGTGGTTTATATATTACGTAATAAAACAAAGTATTACTTAAATATTTGTAAGTTTCATTTATCCAGTAAATAAACGAATAATAACTATTTATTTGTTAGAGTGGCCTTCTATGGTACACCCACCTTATTTTAACGTCGCCGATTTCCGATATCAATGAAGCAAGGGACCGTACTGCCAAAATAGTGGCGCGAGCGATTCACTGCCGCGTCTGTGATTTCTAGTTCGATGGATGTTTATGTAGATAGAAGGAATTTGTCATCACATGGCAATAACTACGAAATTTTAATAATTGGCCTTCGAAGGAGCATGGCCTTCCATGGTCCACCCACCTTAGATTGAGCCATTCATTAATTATGACTTGAAGATTTTAAGTAGCAAGCAAGGATCTAATTTGTCAGTACTTGGAGGAAGAATGATTTCTAAATGTTTCATGGTTTTAATTTTAGGCACAATACTGTAAATATGTATCTGAAGTTTACACTATTTATATTTTTATACGTAATAAAGTAATCTTTAAATGAAGTTATTGTTACTGTAAAGTATAAAATGGAATATTAATGACCGGACCTTACTCGCCAGAGACGCCATCTGTTGAACTCAAAACGAAAGCCCTCATTACTCAATGCGCTGAGATCGAATAAATAGAGATTGGCAAGGAAATAGCGGAACGCCCGATTAAAAACGTCTGGGAGTCAGAGGCGTCATATCACCTGTATGCGATCAGGGCGTAAGAGGCCTGCACTAAAATCGAGTTTAGTTCTTGATATTATGTTAATAACAATTTCATGAAATAGTTATTCAATGGGGTTGTATGAACTTTGAGGGTTGTATTGATGATTTTAATGATTATAATTCTGTAACTAAATACCTATTACAGCCGCGAATCATATTTTGTTCAATGTACAGCATGACAATGACCGGCAAATTGCAAAAAAACGTAAGAAACTTCGAATTTCGCGGGCTACCCTTATAATCTCCCAGCATCAGCACTCTTAGGAAATGCGACTTATCACACGCCTCCTGGATGCCACTAAAATATTGTGAACGTCGCCCACTTTACCGTACAATATCATGACCGTGCTATGAACGTAACAGGCAAAAAAATATTCTTTGTACTGAAAAGCCCACTAGACCGTTCCGTCCAACACCGTCGCAGCACTAATTGTCGGCGAGAAAATTTTGCCAGCACCGCACACTACCTATTTTGTAAAACCGTGGAACTCAAAAACCACTCATTGGTTGTGCCAAATCACAAGCACTTTTTTGTTAGTTGTCAAAGGAACATTATATACAATATGTTTAAAAAAACTCTGTCCGATCCGACCGACTGAGGGTATTACTAGGTAGGACATATAGGTAGGACACATTACCAACCGCTGGGTATAGGGCTCTCTTTTCTTGTGCCAATCTCCACGGTCCTTTTTTTTACTAAGCGGTGATAAATGCTTATCGCATACCGCACCGTCCGGGGAGATGGTTTGGGTATATGGGGCTTGCATCCACTAAAAACGCTTTAGTGGATGAGCTACGAGAACTGCTACGCATGACGTTCGCGACCTATCTAGCGCAGTCCGCCTCCGGGCACCAAACTCCTTTGGCGATGTTCGGGCTCACTTGAGACATCGCCACCACTCTTGAGGACCGTGCAATGCGACGACGATAGACTCCCCAATCTATCGCCCGCGCGCACCTCCTAGGGCGGCATCAGGTCGCCATGGCGCCTCCTCTGCCGCCCTGTCCTCCTGCAACGAATCGCGTCAGCGAGCGAGTCTTCCTCCCTGACGCGCTCCGCTGGCTCCTTCTGCGAGATGACGTCCTCGCAGAAGGATGCTACTACCTCCCATGCTACTACCCCTACTGTCAACCATGGCTTCGACCACTGCCCGCAAGGATAGGTCTGCCCCGATTGCTGCTGCGAGAGCACGGCGCTGCACCACCCAAGCAGAACAATACTCGAGGGTGTAAAGGGCCGTGTCCTCACTGCAGCCGCACTGGTAATATACGGGAGTCGCCTCCCGTCGAGCCACTTTGCCAGAGCATCCATGCCTGAAAATACCTGCACCAGGCGGAAGGATAACGTCCCGTGTCGCCTCCGTAACCATTCATCCAGGATCGACTGGAAAGCCCCCACGGTCCAGTGATCTGTAATGGGCGTCTCCAGCCTCATCTTCACAGCCTCAGAGCTTGGGATTGGGCCTCCCTACGCCACCATACGACCACTTCAGGTGGCGGGCGCCTGCCACTCTCCGCCTACAGGTCTGCGCCACGGTGATAGACTTCAGCGAGCACCTGCGCCTCCAAATAAATGCCCGCTAAGGCGCACGCCGCTTCCGCAGTTACGATGCGGTAACCGCGTATGACCCTGACTGCCATGACTCTCAGTGGTCTCCGCAGTAGAGCCTTGTTTTGGGCAGACAGGGACTCCGTCCACACCGGGGCCCCGTAGAGCGCCATCGAGCAAACCACCCCCGTGTACAGCCGTCGGCAAGTCACGTTCGGTCCACCTAGGTTTGGGAACAGCCAGCTGAGGGCGGACGCCGTACCGATCAATTTTAGCGCAAGCTGAGTAAAGTGTTCGCCAAAGTTCCACCTCCGATCCAAAACCAGGCCCAGGTATTTCATGCTTGCCCGTACTGCTATTCTTGCACCACCAATAGTGAGGCGTGCGTTAGCCGGTGGCCAGCATCGGGGCGCATGAAATACCAGGGTCTCCCTCTTTTCGAGTGCCACCCTGAGGCCCAGTGCCTCGATTCGTCCCACGACGAGGGACGCCCCCTCGACGGCAGAGCGTGCTGCTTCCTCGAAGTTTCCTCCCCGGGCCATGACGAGAGTATCGTCAGCGTAGCAAATGACGCCCTCCCCGGGAGAGAGCACACCGCGCAAGGCCCGGTCGTAGCAATGATCCACATGAGCAGACCCAAGACTGACCCCTGCGGAACACCGGTCAACACGCGGCGGCCTTCGCACGATTTGGCCGTCGCGTCCCCCGTAGCTGACAAACTGACCCCGCAGGTAATCTGCTACCAGCTGCCTCAGGTAGACGGGCACCTGATGGTAGCGGAGCGCAGGGTGTTCAACGCATTGGCGATATCTAAAGACACCGCCAACAACACCCCATCCTGTGCAACCGCATCCTTCACCTCGGCCTAAAGGCGCAAGATGGCGTCTATTGTTGAGCGACCTGCCCGGAAGCCAAACTGGACGTCCGACAAGTTTGGGTCGACCGCTTCCAAGTGTCGGACGATGCGGGTAGCGAGACTCTTCTCTAGCATTTTCCGTCTCGTCCAGCAACACAATCGTCCTGCAGCAGCACCAGTCGACCTTCCTTCCAGGCATTGGGGAACCGCCTCGATGTCAGACAGGCGTCGAACGTTTCCCTAAGCCTGTCTTCTAGCGCCGCTTCCAGCGCCAGGGCCAACACCCTTGCAGGCACCCCGTCCGGTCCGGGGGCATTCCTCTTGGACCGTGCTCGCAGGATTGCCACCCCCATCTCCGTCTCAGTTATTGGAGGAGTCTCAACCTCCGCATATTGATTGGCCTCCAATTCGGCCATGGTCGGAGAAGGGTGATCCGCTCAATCCGGGAAGAGTACCTCCACGACCCTGAAGAGGAACTCAGGCTGGAGGGTTTCCGTCAAGGGGGCCTTGGGTGCGAAGTTTTTTCCGCGCCGCACGGTATTGACGCCTCCAGAGATCACGGTTTAGATCCTCCAGTGCCTCAGCTCTCGACTGCTCCTTCCCTATAGATTGCCAACTGCAGAGCTTCCGAAATCTCCACGGTCCTGTGACAGCCTCATTCAGGTTTTCCCCCGATGTCAACTATGTCGTCTGCCCATTTCGCCGCCGGACGACCCACATTTCTTTTGACTGTTCTTGGACGCCATTCGGTGACAGCCTTAGTCCACTTGTCATCACTGCGCCTTGCTAGATATCCTGCCCAACTCCATTTGAGTTCCGTAACGCAATTTCCAATATCGAAAACCTTTGTAGGCCTTCGGATTCAAATGGCAGGTAAATGTAGTGAAATTTCTATGTGGGGTTTGGAATTGGAATTATGTACTAATATTTATTACCCCACTGGTAATACTAGTATTCGTTTTTGCGTCGATGTCCCTTCGACCCTAGTGTACAAAATAATTTGTGAATGTGTGTGTTCCGTTATTGTATGGTTGTTTTTTTTTTCATGTGCTTTTGTAGCAATAGGATGTATCTGTGTGTGATTGACAAATTTCTGTAGTGTGCTGTACGTGTTTAGCTCGAATCCCGCAAAGAGTGGCTGAAAACTTTGTTCGGTGATTCGCTCCTAGTTTCTTCCATAGCTTATTCTTCTGTGTACTAAATAGGCAGTCCTACCTGACTAATGTCCCTCGCCAGAGTATTAATGTTCTGTGCTAATGTCACCGTCACCTCAACCTGTCAACAATAATCTAATCCCGTTACATACACATTTTTCCGAATAGTTCTTAAAAATGTTATAGCAATAAGATTTTTTACATATACTACTTCGACTTACGAATTAAAATGGCCCTTACCTTTAGGAGTTTGTTTAATAAATATAATTTACTACAAAATATAACCAAACCGGTAAAATGGAGTTTCGGAGAAATATACCCATTAAGAACTCTGGCAAGTGGTATTTGCTATCAAAATCAATACGCACAAAGTCTCCTTAATGACTCTAAAATAAAAACTTTCCAACCAAAGAATTTCCGACTATATTCTACTCCAAGCAGCAGTACCCCAAATGACGCGCCACCTGAGGGTCCACCGAAGAAGCAGGGGGTTATACAGAAGTTTAAACAAATGTACAGAGACTACTGGTATGTGTTGATCCCTGTACATGTCGCTACATCTATCGTTTGGTTTGGAAGTTTCTACTACATTGTCAGTAGGTATGAATTAACAATTTGAAGTTTGAATCATATAAAGTTATTAATCTTTATACTTAATGCTATTTTAACTTTATTGCAGTGGTGTTGATGTTTTTGCAGTACTACAGTCCGTAGGCATCAGTGAATCAATAATTGGCCCCTTAAGAGATACAAATGCAGGATATTTTGCCATTGCATTAGCAATGTACAAGTTAGTAACACCTCTACGGTATGCTGTCACAATAGGTAATACCTTCTTGCATAATACAACAAACAGTTACACTAGGGAGCAGTTTTCAATAAATCTTGGCCAGATCTGCTGGGTTTAAAGTCCAATCAATTCATATTATAATTCCTTTGCTAAGCAAGTCATTTTAAGAATGTAATGGTAGGTATATATGTTGAGATTACTACAATAATATTGTCACAAGATTGCGTTAGAATAATGTAAATTGTTCTTATAATTTACATTTAAAATATGTAAAAGGTACTTAATTGATTTTTTTTTGTAGCCTCTCTGCTAAACAGTATTGTATTTTTCTAGTTCCAAGCTATAAGACAAGCTCTCAAGTCAAGTATGGTTATGCATTTTATTTTATTATAAAATGTAATTTCTTTCTAGGAGGGACTACGATTGCTATTAGAAAATTAACAGGAATAGGTTTTATCAAACCAGTTCCTTCCCGAGAGCGAATGAAAGAAATATTTCAAGAGAAAAGAGAGAATCTCCAAGATGCTTTCAAGGAGAGTCAAGCACAGATGAAAGAAAAACGCACCCAAGTCATGAGGGAAATGAAACGTTATAAAACTGAAATGCGAAATTTGAAAAATAAGGTGAAGAAAATGTGATACTTTCTAAGATCCCATCCATACCCAAAGTCATTATATTTACAACATGATGATAAGATGCTTTTTCATGCATAAATACTAAGATGTAAACTGAACCACCTGCTAGCTATGGTGATTATGGCCCTAGGATGAAATTTCAATTATATACAGTTATCAATTTTGTAATATTTATTGCTTCCTTAAATATAAAAAAGAACTACATAACAAAATCATGTTTATTTCATATAAAATAGCTAGTTACACAATAATCACATCATTTTTCATCAAAATGTACATATTAAAACAGCTTAATTAATTTATATTAAGTACAAAACAAGACAGCACATTACTGGAATGTTTTATTGCGCCTTTCATCCTTAACTATTTCTAAAGTTGTGACCGAAAGCATTTAATATATACTTGTTCAAAACAGGGAGCCTGTTACACAATGTTACATAATAATTTTATTATGTAATATACACACCAACCAGGCGTGCTGTCCAGTCTAGTGTGTAAAATTAATAAATGCATTTCACATCAATGGCAAATCAACTAGCAGCCATAATACTTGGGGGTTTTAACATGTATTTCATACAATATACATACAATGTGTAACGGCAAGGTAAATCTATAAGAATTTTTATGCATTGTGTAGCTCAAAAGAACATTTTCCAATATATCTTATGTATGTACTGTTCAACAAACTATATTTTACATCTGACAAGCTACTACTTTTCACAATCAATATTGTGGTTGTACTGAGTACTCTATTCTTTTACATCACTCATTAACTATGATATATTTTATTTCAAAAGTTATCAAGCACACAATAATAAGAATATTGTCAGTGTAGTGAGAATATATTTTTTACCTGTATACGAAATAGCCTGTTGAACTGTAAATATACAACAGAAATACAGCTACTTCAAAACAAGACATAAGCTTACTAATTTGTTATTTACCATCAATTCCATATTGACACTTTTCGTAATCATAAATCAATTCCTTTGATAGTGTTCTCATAATTATTGAAATATCACTTAGAATAAAAAAAAATATTGGATATCACAAAATACAATAGGCAAACCTGTTCTTTGCTAAAACGATTCACATTCCTTAATTATTTTTTCAAATTATGTTCTCAAATAAGTATATATGCTTATCAAATAGATACATTTTGTAGCATTACATCTACATCACATTATCTTGAATCTTATTAACAGTAACAACACAAGTAAAATGTTTTACTTTAGTTTATCATCATAACTTATGTTAGGCATATTAAAGCTAATTACATTAAATGCTAATAGATGCAACATTGGCTATACAAAATCATTTTGAGCACATACTTGGATAGCTTATATAAATATTAGCCTGTCAACTACACATTCTGATGCAATTTAATTGTTTGAACACTAGACGCCGCCGCCCAAAGAATGAAGTTCAGCCCATGTACTGGTAAGATGCGGGAGAGAGATGAGGCGCCGGCGAGTGGCCTGGCCCTGTCGCCGCGCCGATTGTGGTCAAGTGACAAGCGCGACACATTAGCTTGCCTGAAATAGTTTCATTGTTATTGTTATTAACTTAAAATTCTTTTATATTTCACATTATATATTTTGTATAACAGCAAAGTGTAAAAATATAAAAACATAGAATATTTAAAATATCAACTTGAGCATAAAAGATTTTTTCTTTAACCACTCAATTTTTTTTTTTTTTTTTTGCGTTCTCCTTTTATCTGCGATCGGCTGTCTAGCCATAATCAGATGGATTCTACATTTGAGAATTTTTGTGATGTTTCATTAAACATTCACATTAGTAGGTTCAGTACTAAAATAATTTTAAATTTTCACTGTCTCTGGTCCAAGTTCAGGATTTGCCATCTCTTTAGGCGGATTATATCCCCTTGTCTGTTTAGGAGGTTCTTGGCTAAGACATTGCTGTGCTTGCTTAGTCTCTGTTTGTAGCTTTTGCATTTTTCGCATAGATCTTCTTTCACTGTTGGTATCTTTAGGTGCTCGTGTATTTCTGTGTTTCTGACAAACCAGGGTGCACTTGAGATTGTTCTTAAGGCTAAATTTTGGAATCTTTGCAAAATTTCGATGTTGGAGTTGCTAGCCGATCCCCAGAGTTCTATTCCGTAAGTCCAGATTGGTTTAACTATAGTTTTGTATACAAGTGTTTTATTACTAGTAGATAATTTTGATTGTCTTCCTAAGAGCCAGGACAGACGTTTCATTTCAATAGTAGCTGCTTTTTTCTTGGCCTTAATATGGTTAGCCCAGGTAAGCCTTCTGTCTAGATGTAGCCCAAGATACTTTACTGTGTTACTGTTTGGTAGTGGTTTACTTTCCATGTAGACTGGAGCACAATCGCCCTTCCGTAGAGTGAAAGTCACTTGAACGGATTTAGTTATATTAGGTTGTATTCTCCATTTTTTCATCCAAAGATCAATTTTATTCAACTGGACTTGTAATTTTTGGGATGCTTCAGTTGGGTCTTTGTCACTCGCGAGGCATGCAGTGTCGTCTGCATAGGTCGCCGTTACCACGTCATCAGAATTAGGCAAGTCTGCAGTAAAGATCGAGTAAAGTACGGGCCCGAGCACAGACCCTTGTGGGACTGAAGCCTTCATTTCGTACAGCTCCGACAATTCTTCCTCATACTTAACTTGAAATTTTCTTTGGAATAAGTATGATTTCAGTATCCTGTAGAAAGAGTTCGGTAGGAGTAATTTAATTTTGTATAAAAGTCCCTTGTGCCAGACCCTGTCGAATGCCTGTTGGATATCCAGGAACACCGCAGAGCAGTATTCTTTATTTTCCAAAGACTGCCTGATTTTGTGGACCACTCTATGCACTTGTTCTACTGTTGCGTGCTTTTCACGGAATCCAAATTGATGGTCTGGTATTAGCACATTCTCGTCAAGGACTGGTTTTAATCTTCGTAGAAATATTTTCTCAAAGACCTTCGATATGATTGGAAGAAGGCTTATAGGTCTGTACGAGCTTGGTTCGGTTGGTGGTTTTCCTGGCTTCGCTATCATACATATTTGTGATATCTTCCACATTTTTGGGTAGTATAGTAGCCGAAAGACAGCATTGAACAGCATTGTTAGAAAGACGATAATTTTTCTAGGTAGATGCTTGAGTATTTCACCTGTGATGAGATCGAAACCAGGACTTTTGTTGTTCTCTAGATTTCTTATTGTCCGCGTCAGTTCTCTCGGCGTGACCAATTTGAGTAAAGGTGATAGTTGTTGATCGCTATTAAGGTAATTGTCGACTTCCTCTTCGAAATCAGTCATCGATGAGTCATTCGGAGTGAAAACCACAGAAAGATGTTGTGCAAAAAGCTCAGCCTTGTCATTTGCTGTTCTTGCCCAAGATCCATCAGGTTGCCTAAGCGGGGGTACAAAATTTGTTGGTCTTTTGAAGTTTTTGGTTATCTTCCACAGTGAATAGTTATCCTGTTTTCGAGCTGATAATGTTGAGAGTTTTTCCTGAAACATGGTATTTTGATTATCATGAATGAACTCCTTCAGTTCTCTTGCAGCTTTATTAAAATCCCTTCTGTCCTCTTCCGATTTACTCAAATGAAGCTGCCTTCGCAATCTTCGTTTGGCCTCCAGTTTATGCCTTATCTCCAAGGGTATGTTATTTTTACAGACTGAAGGGTCCAGCGTTGGGGTAGCGCGCCATGCTGCTATTTGTATAAGATTAGTTATGTAGAATGTGGCGGAATCTATGTCTTCTTCAGTTTTAAGTTTTACTTTTAGATTAACTTCTTCTTCAAGGTAGTCCGCAAATGAGTCCCAGTCAGTTTTTCTATTGCACAAGGTTAGTTTTGGCTGTCTCTTGATTGCTGCAACACTAAATGTAGCAATAACTGGGGAGTGGTCAGATAGTGTATCGAATGACGACTCCACACTAGAGTTGATTTTTGACAGTCCCTTGACAATAAAGAAGTCCAGCAGGTCAGGTGTTCTATTGGTATCAGTAGGCCAGTAGGTTGGTTCGCCAGTCGACAGCAGACTTTGTCTGTGGGTTTCAACACTCTTTTTCAGCTCGCGCCCTCTGGTTGTGATGAGTCTGGACCCCCAACAGGTATGTTTGCAATTCCAGTCTCCACCACTGATATACCTGGAACCCAGCGTGTTGAAATATCTGTCAAACATATCATTCTTGACCTTCTGGTTTGGTGGACAATATACCGCACTTATGTTAAGTGGACCAATACTCTCATCTATGGTGATTGTAGTTGCTTGTAGCCAATTTTCTTTGAACTCGCTATGTAGGTGGTGTTTGATGTTATTTTTTATAATAACAGCAGTTCCACCATGAGATGTGTTATCTGGGTGGTTAGTGCAGTATACATAATAGTTATTCATTTTAAATAGTTTGCGATCATTGAGGTGCGTTTCCGATATTAAGGCTATGTCCACTTTATTTATTTTTAAGAGCAGCTCTAGTTCGGTTTTATTTGGCGCTAAGCCGTTTATGTTCCAGATGGCTATACGTATTGAGGTCATGGTTGTTGTTTACTTATGAGTGTCATGATCAGGTTCATCATTGTGCTCATCTGGGATATCAGTTGGTCTATTCTTTCAGTCTGTTTAATTATGAGGTCAATAAAGCTATAGTTTTGTTCTTTATGGCTGTTTTCTTTTTCCTTTTTGTTGGAAATTGTTCTCTGTGACTCTTTGAGGTCACTGTTATAATTACTCTTTTGAGTGATGTCTCGGTTCATATCGGTTTCAGCTTTTCTGACAGCTTCGCTGTATAATTTGGGGTAACCATCATTATTTTGATAGGCCTTAGGTTGTACATTATCTGGCTTAAGTTTAGGGTCCTGTTTTTCAGATGTGACTTTTGTTTGTGGTTGTTTTTGTTTGTTTCCCCATTTTCTAGCAACAATTTCTTTGTAGACTTGACATCCTTTATAGCTAGCGGGGTGGCTCCCTGAGCACAGAGTACACACTGCAGGGGTGTTCCTGTCCATGGTACATGCAGTTGTTTTGTGTTCACCAGCACACTTTACACATCTGTAGGGTCGCATACAATTGTTTTTTGTATGCCCATACTGCTGACATCGCGTACATTGTACCACAGTGTTTTTCCTTTTTGGATCTTCTATTGTGATTTTCTGATGATATATATATTTGATCTCTTTAACCTTACGGTTGTTTTCGTGGGGGAATAGGTTCACAAAGAATGTATTTAATGGTTCCTTTGTCGCATTGGCACGTGCTGTCACTATTTCACCTTTAACTTTATTGCCAGTTTCTTCTATCGCTTGTATTATGGCGTCTTTAGGAGTGCTGAAGTGTAGATGTTTAATGATAATTCTCATGCACTTTTCATCCTTTTGGGTAAAAGTATGGCCTATGAGCCCTTTTGCTCTAATGTGTTCTATCAGTTGTTTATATATTTCAACAGAGCTTGTGGAAATAATTAACTGATTTTTATTTACCACTTTGTATGTGTAATCGCTCTTTTTAGCTACTTCTTCGAGAAACTCTGTTAATTTTTCAAGGTCATCAATACCGTACAGCATTATGGGCGGAGGTTTGGAAGGTTTTCTGGTTTCATTAGATACGGGGGGGAGCTGGGTCGGCTCATCTACGTTTAACAACGAGAAACTGTTGCTTGTGTTTAATTCTGGCATTGCAGCTTCTTGAGTGTTAGGAGTGTTTATTCCTCGACGTTTACTCAGTTCTTGTTCTCTTGACTGTATTCTTTTAGCAGAGTTTTTATTTGTTTCTGTCTCATCAGGTGAACGATTTCTCTTATATTTTTGTACGGGTACTCTTTGCCATGGCACTGATGGATTACATGACGTACTTGCTATTTCTTTGCTTGTACTAGGTAGACAAGCAGTTTCGGTGGTAGTAGTTTCATTTGTATTAGCTGTTTTGGATTCGTTGACAATATTGCAACTGTAGGTCTTTTGTTTGTCATAGCTAATTTCAGACAAAGATGACGACCTTGATCTATTGAATAATCCAGGGTGGAATATTTGTTGCGTGAGATTTTTATTTGAGCTCATTATGGTGGAGATTTAAATTATTATTGTGGCAACACTAATTCCAAACGTCAAATGACATTTTGATGTTGAGATACATTAACAAAAGTTTTGAGGGTGGATGAAAAAACTTTGAAAAGTAAGATGACACTTTCGTATTTTTGTTCACTGATTAATTGTTTGAATCACTAATTATTATAGTTCACAAACAGTTTTACACAGTTTTCACAGGGGAAAGTTCACTTTTACTTTGTTTCTGAGCATTATACTTGATGTTTAACGCACAAATTTAACCACTCAATAAACAACAAAATCATGCCTGTATTCCTTTAAAAAATAATTACATAGTTTCGTCAGTTATATTAGGTGATGCAAAAACTTAGCAAAATAATAATTTCTGTACCAGGAAAAAATTACTCTTCGGGGCTGACACTAGCAACAGTAAGAAGGCTAGGGACAACATATGTACACATGTGACTTTAAAATGTTTGACTCACCAGCTAGGGGGTAGCAACGTTTGTCAGGTTCATCAGTCAGTTGCATTCCACATAGGCAGCACATATAACAGTCAACATGGAAGTCCCGGTCCATTGACACAACTCTTACTGTCTCATCCGTGCCTTCAACTGGTGTTATACCTGAAATCAACAAATTTTATTGATTCATCGTATTAAGATTCAATAAGTTATTTTTAGAAATAAGAGAAGCTCCTTACCCTTTCCACAACTAGCACATTTAGGAGCAAACATGCGATGATAATCATTGACACAGTAAATCTTGTTGTCAACATCCACAGTGAAGGGTACTCCATCAAGGCACTCATTACACACACAGCAACGGAAACACCCTGGATGATATGATTTTCCCATTGCTTGCAAAATCTGTAAACAATAATACAGAATTAATATGTGTTCAAAAAACAAACAAGGCCTTCAACAACAAAGAATTCCTTACCATTTCCATAATAAGATGTCCACATATTGCACACTTTTCAGCAGTTTGTTGAAATCCAGAGTACTGTAATATTGGAATACAAAAAGGTTACCTCATTATTTTCAACAATGAAAATGCAACATTTCTGTATAAGTACATAATTATATATTTATGACATTTAGTACACACCAAATAGTCTTTGCAAGTACTATTAATTGCAAGTACTATTAATTAGTATAATTAATGAAAATGCAACATTTCTGTATAAGTACATAATTATATATTTATGACATTTAGTACACACCAAATAGTCTTCTTCGCAGTAAACCTTGCCATGCACATTGTAGAAAGCCTTGCCACGCAATGCACGACCACAAGAACAACAGATGAAACAGTTGGTGTGGTAAAGGTTGCCCATTGCTTGGCAAGCTTGGCCTGCCCCCGTGACTCCTGCACCACATGTGTGGCAGATACCTAGGTGACAAGTGTAAGTCTGAATTAAATATACGAAAATGTATCGAAACAGGTAGTATTTTTGGAGCAGATAGCAATTTTATGATTTTTTAAGAGAATTATCACCGTGTCTTACCAAAATATTCACCCTCCTCATCTTGCCTTTCCATTTCCTCTTCAAGTTGCCTAGTAAGTTCTTCTATCTTACGTTGAGCCTCGCTGGGGCCAGGTGGACGTGGAGGTGTGATACTGTATGGTAGCAAGCTTTTGCCTCGACCACCAGATCCTCGAGAACCACCTGACACTTGGGACACAGAGCTTGGAGTAGGACTGGGAGCTGGGGACTGAGCCGGAGAACACAATGATGTCAGTCCCGATACTAAATTCCTAGAAGCAATAGATTCAGAAGCAAGGGAGACATTGTCTCGGTTAGCTGCTGCCACCACTGCAGCAGGCGAGCCACCAGTCATGCACACATAATCTGAACCGTTAGTATCTTCCACTATCTGCATTCTACTACCAACTGCAGGCTTTGAATTAAAACCTCCATTAATTAATGGTTTCTCTTTCCCTATATTTGGTTTGGGATGAAAGAATTTAGGACTTGCTGTAGCTGTTTGTACTTCAGTAGCAATGTTGGCTTTAGGTCTTTGGGCACTTGGAGCTATAGATGCATATATTGCTGTAGATGGTATAGTCACAACTTTATCATCAAAACTAATACTGTTATCATTCTTCAGGAGGGCACTCACATCAGTGTACTTGGGAGGGGCAGACTTCATCACTGTGTAGTCACTGCCTGGGTTCTCATGGGACGTGCTGTATGGAGGTGGAGGTGGAGCCTTATCTATTTTTACTTTCTCACTTGTTATCATTTGTGTCAGATTCCTATTAACACCAGTGTTTGGCACTTGTGGACCTGGAACTGACCCCTGTTGTATAAATCGCTGATCATGGTTTTGTTGAGGCTTAAATTCACTTTTTTTATCGTTATCTGAACACAACATGTTCTCATACACTATAGGGTTAGCTTTAGTCTTGGAATTTACTGGCACTTGAGGTTGAGCTTTACTGTAGCGTGTGTCGTAATACCCGTCGGACACTGGCGGCGGCGGGGCCTGCTGGTACAGCTGGTGGTAGTAGGGCGGCTGCGGGGAACGCTGTTCACCGTAATAATCTATATTTTCATAAACTGGTGGTGGATATTGAGCATTCGGAATGGCTGGGATTTCATACAGGTCGTCAGTTTGATAACTGAGTGACCTTTGCGATATAGAATCGATGGAACGTGTAGGACTCGAAGGCAGAGCAGCAGTGTTTATATCACGTTTATTGATCGACGCAATAGTTTCAACTCGTTTAGGCGTAGCAAACTTTGAAGCTGCTATGACATTTGATCGCTCATAAAAACTGTAATCTTGACGACTGTTTTGGCTATTATCCAGTACAAAGCTCTCTATTGCGCCCACAGGTCGAGTTTTGGCGAGAGAACTTGTGTTCGATGATACGGCGCCGTGCGCTTGCTCAGTAACATCTTCAACTTTATTGGATAGTTTTAAATTTTGAAGACCAATAATACAACGTTGTTCTTCTGAGTTACTTCTGCGCGATGAATCCATGTTATGTATGGAATAAATGCAACTGCTAAAAATTAAAGTAAACTTTAGTCCTAAGCACTTCAACCCGAGTTCGAATGAATCATCTCAAAAATCGTCAAATTGAAGTCTTAAACTATGTTCTCAAACAAAACATCCACTAGGGATGATCTAACGACATAGATCGATGTTCGATTGTTATTAGTAATTATTTAACAGTGACTTAAAAATTACTTGTAAGTATGTTTAAAGTTTTAAACATTAAAAAAAAAACATGATTATTCGAGTTTAGTCTAAATTTTCCCTTCAGTTTTTTAATAAAATCGCTAACGTGTAAAACCTGCCAGAACGTGCGCTTGTATTGGTCTTAAAATTCAAGAGCCCGCAAAATTTAAATGTTCTAAGTTTTGACTTTAATACGTCTAAAGCTTCCTTAGTGGAAGGCACTCCAGAAAACTGATGGTAACAAATTCCGAGTCCGCGTAACACTGTTCAGTTTCCCTCACTCGTCAGTTTAGTTAATTCGACAGTTTCGTTGATTCGTCATTTTCGCTGATTAGACAGTTGTGTGAATTCGACAGTTGCGTGAACTCGAGAGTTTCCACGGTTTGCCATTTTCGTCTATTCCTCAGTTAGGTACACTCGAGGAAAAAATATAGTAAACAGGTAATTTGGATAATTTAATCTGCTATAAGGATCGTATCCCAATTTAGATCAAACTTCAACTTGGTATTTTTTAAAGTAACTACATTATAATATAAAAAAAACTACTTACTTACTGAAAAAAATACTTATCTGCAATTTATATATTATACTACTAAGTACCATCTCCTTGTATTTTTTGTACTCGACCCACCTACCTACCTACCAACCTACCTACTACCTTCATACCTATCTACCTACCTACCTATTACCCTCCTACCTACCTACTACCTACCTGCCTACCCACCTGCCTACCCACCTACCTAGACCTACCTTACCTAAACCTTCCCTGGCGTATGTAGAACAACTTTACTACATTTTTGAGGTTTTCTATACTTTCATAAATAATATTTTTGATTTGCTTAATAATAGCCCCAATGCAATTAGTATCATAAGTAGTGCCTTAGTTTAAAATAATGCCCATGACTTCAAATACACCTGTGAACAGTCAATTAAAATGGAAATGAATTGATGATTGATGGATGAATTTTAAAAGATGGATTTCGATTTAGTTCTCTCTATTTATTATCTTTGTATTGATGGTAATAAGTCAATGTTTTTGATTCGTTCATCTAATTTAAGAGATCATTTTTTCTATGGTGTTTGTATACAATATATTGAAATTAGCACACGTGTGTGCAATTTCCTACAGACTGTACTTCGACAGAGGAATTAAAGAAAACTGTCGAATGGCAAATTATGGAAACTGTCGAGTTGATGCAACTGTCGAATTCACACAATTGTCCAATCAGCGAAAATGACGAACCAACGAAACTGTAGAATTAACTTAACTGACGAGTGAGGGAAACTGACCATTGTTACGTGGACTCCAAAATCGGGGAATACAGTTTGGTGTTGCAGCTATCATAAGTATTTCTATCGACGATTTCACATCTAAGAATATCTAAGAACTTGTCGATCTAATAGAATCGTAAGGGATAAGCTAAAGAGGCTCTGCCAAAGTATAGTCACGAGCAATATGTTTAAACATAGAAAAATCAAAATGCTATTTTCTTGTGAAATAACGGTCTCTACTTTAAGATAAGACCTATTTCGTAATACTAACGCATTCAAAACATCATGAAAACGTAAGTCGTTCATCAATACAGTTGGGGATGTAACGTGTTTTTTAAACCTTTACATGCTTTTCACATTTTAGTCGATTTCGGAACGATTTTTATACTGACATAATAAACAAGGTATTAACAAAGGTATTTCCATTGTTTCTATTATCCTAGTTTAGTCACCCCCGGCAGATTAAAAGTCTGACTCTTCGAATTGTTCTATCTGGCAAGTATTGTTTAAATGTAGTGTGCGTCTCCACGGCGCCCGAAATTCTTTTATTGTTACACATACATCTTTTTTTTTACATTTGATTACTCGTGACTGTATATTGTCCATTTGACCATACACGTTAGATGAAATGAAACTATTTCACTCGCCATGCGCGTTTTGTGTCGCAAACAAGTGCTCTCTAGGAATGCCGAAATACCCGGCTGTGCCGTCTCGATAGCTTATTCCTCTATGCAAAAGGCCGTACACGTGAGGTTTGATCAAACCGCATGTAAAGTATTTTACTTGCCATCCCTATTAAACTGTCACTAGGGCCCTTTACTATACGACGCCATTTTAGTTCTCCGCAGTTTTGCTGTCATCGCCTCTGTGATCTGTCAAACGGACATTCTGTACAGTCTTGCCAGAAGGTTGCTTTTGTAACCTTTTAGGTGATTTTTCAACTGCATTGGTTACTTTTAGGTTACACTAATGAAAAGGTTACTTTTAGGTGATTTTTCGGGATTTGCAGGATTAACTTTTAATTTTTTACATAAAAGCAACTTGAAACGGAACGCTCGTTTTAGAATTTTTCATGTTGGTAAGCTTCGTTAGCAGTAGTAGAACAATAAATAAATTACTTGAAATTCATATTTAGTATGTAAAAATGTACTAGAATTCATATTACGCGCGCTTGCGCGCGCATCTGATGGACCATATTTTTGCGATATTTCGATACTCGTTTAACTTCATATCAATTCTTAATGCATCAATTTTATTATAAAGGATCAATATGAATAAATCAAAAAATGCGGGCAAGTGCTCAAATACTCATCGATGTATCTGTAAATCAATACAATTAATTTTCCATTCTATCAATTTATCCAGTAAAAAAATATGAAAGGTTATTTTTTCTACAAAAAGGTTACATTTTTTTATATTTCAGGTGATTTCTGACATGACCGACTGGCAACACTGATTCTGTAATCTATACTGTGCTACTTGCTACTAAATACAAGTTCGTGCGTGCTCTAAAACAACAACTTATTTTAGTATAAACTAACGTAATTGAGGGGAACTTCTAGCTCTCCTCTTTTATTATGTACGATACTGAAGATGATCAATATGAAGAGGTTGACGTGGAAGAAATTTCTTCTGAACTCTGGCAGGAAGCTTGTTGGATTGTCATCAACGCTTACTTTGATGAAAAAGGTTTAGTACGCCAACAGTTGGATAGTTTTGATGAATTTATTCAAATGTCTGTCCAACGTATCGTAGAAGATTCACCACCTATAGAGTTGCAAGCTGAAGCTCAACATTCATCGGGTGAAATAGAAACGCCGCCGAGATATCTTCTAAAATTCGATCAAATTTATTTGTCTAAACCTACGCATTGGGAAAAAGATGGTGCCCCATCACCTATGATGCCTAACGAAGCCCGTCTTCGAAACCTGACTTATTCTGCACCACTTTACGTAGATATAACTAAAACAATTGTAAAAGAACATGAAGACCCTGTTGAAACGCAGCATCAGAAAACATTCATTGGGAAGATACCTATTATGCTTAGATCCACTTATTGCCTATTAAATAACTTAACTGACAGAGATTTGTCTGAATTGAATGAGTGCCCACTTGACCCTGGTGGCTATTTTATTATCAATGGATCTGAAAAAGTATTAATTGCACAAGAAAAAATGGCAACAAATACTGTATATGTATTCAGTATGAAAGATGGTAAATTTGCATACAAAACAGAAATTCGATCTTGTCTGGAACATAGTTCTAGGCCTACTTCCACTCTATGGGTTAATATGATGGCTCGTGGAGGGCAAAACATAAAGAAATCTGCAATTGGACAAAGAATTATTGCAATTGTCCCATATATTAAACAAGAAATTCCAATCATGATTGTGTTCAGAGCTCTTGGTTTTGTAGCTGACAGAGATATACTGGAACACATTATTTATGATTTTGATGATCCAGAAATGATGGAAATGGTAAAACCCTCCCTAGATGAAGCTTTTGTAATTCAAGAACAAAATGTGGCTCTAAATTTCATCGGTGCCCGTGGAGCTCGCCCTGGAGTAACAAAGGAAAAGCGTATCAAATATGCTCGAGAAATTTTACAAAAAGAAATGTTACCACATGTTGGTGTATCAGATTTCTGTGAAACTAAAAAAGCTTACTTTTTGGGTTATATGGTACACAGACTGTTACTGGCTGCTTTGGGTCGTCGTGAACTAGACGACAGAGATCACTATGGCAACAAACGGTTGGATTTAGCAGGCCCTCTACTTGCATTTTTATTCAGGGGTTTATTTAAAAATCTATTGAAAGAGGTCAGAATGTATGCTCAAAAATTCATTGACAGAGGAAAGGATTTTAATTTGGAATTAGCTATTAAGACTAAAATAATAACAGATGGTCTCAGATACTCCCTTGCTACTGGAAATTGGGGTGACCAAAAGAAAGCTCATCAGGCTAGAGCTGGTGTATCTCAAGTATTGAACAGATTAACTTTTGCTTCAACTTTATCACATTTGAGACGTGTTAACTCTCCAATTGGTCGTGATGGCAAACTAGCCAAACCTCGACAACTACACAATACCTTGTGGGGTATGATTTGTCCTGCTGAAACACCTGAAGGTGCCGCTGTCGGTTTGGTTAAAAATCTTGCGTTAATGGCTTATATCTCTGTAGGCAGTCAGCCATCTCCAATTCTGGAATTCTTGGAAGAATGGTCCATGGAAAATTTGGAAGAAATTGCACCTTCAGCTATAGCTGATGCTACAAAAATATTTGTAAATGGTTGTTGGGTCGGTATCCATAGAGATCCAGAACAATTGATGGCTACTTTGAGAAAACTGAGACGTCAAATGGATATCATTGTGTCTGAAGTGAGCATGATCCGGGATATCAGAGACAGAGAAATCCGAATTTACACAGATGCTGGTAGAATATGTCGCCCCTTGCTGATTGTAGAAAATGGAGCTTTGCTTTTGAAGAAGAAACATATAGATGACCTTAAAGAGCGTGACTTCAATAATTACGGTTGGCAAAATTTGGTAGCAAGTGGGGTTGTCGAATATATAGACACCTTGGAAGAGGAGACTGTAATGATAGCAATGAGCCCAGATGACTTAGCTCAAGTAAAAGAATATGCATACTGTACTACATACACTCACTGTGAAATTCATCCTGCCATGATCCTGGGTGTGTGTGCTTCTATTATCCCGTTCCCTGATCACAACCAGAGTCCTAGGAATACTTATCAAAGTGCTATGGGTAAACAAGCTATGGGAGTTTACATTACCAACTTCCATGTAAGAATGGATACTCTGGCTCATGTGTTGTACTATCCACACAAGCCATTGGTGACTACAAGATCTATGGAATATCTAAGGTTTAGAGAATTGCCAGCAGGTATTAATTCAATAGTTGCAATCTTGTGTTATACTGGTTACAACCAAGAAGACAGTGTCATTTTGAATGCTTCTGCAGTGGAAAGAGGTTTCTTCCGTTCTGTATTTTATCGGTCTTATAAAGACTCTGAGTCCAAAAGAATTGGTGACCAAGAGGAGCAGTTTGAGAAACCAACCAGACAAACTTGTCAAGGCATGAGAAATGCTTTATATGATAAATTAGATGAAGACGGCATTATCGCACCTGGTATAAGAGTATCTGGTGACGATGTAGTTATTGGCAAAACTATTACATTGCCCGAAAATGATGATGAATTAGAAGGTACAACAAAACGTTACACGAAGCGTGATGCGTCAACATTCTTACGTAACAGTGAAACTGGTATCGTCGACCAGGTAATGTTAACACTAAACAGTGAAGGATACAAATTTTGCAAAATTCGCGTTAGATCTGTGCGTATTCCTCAGATTGGAGATAAGTTTGCTTCACGTCACGGACAGAAAGGAACTTGCGGTATTCAGTACCGGCAAGAAGACATGCCATTTACTTGTGAGGGACTTACTCCAGACATTATTATTAATCCACATGCTATCCCATCTCGTATGACAATTGGTCACTTGATTGAGTGCATTCAAGGCAAAGTCTCTTCTAACAAAGGAGAAATTGGTGATGCTACACCATTCAATGATGCTGTAAATGTGCAGAAAATTTCTTCTCTATTACAAGAGTATGGCTACCATCTTCGTGGAAATGAAGTCATGTATAATGGACATACAGGACGAAAGATAAATGCCCAAGTTTTCTTAGGTCCCACATATTATCAGCGTTTGAAGCATATGGTGGATGATAAAATTCACTCCAGGGCTCGAGGACCTGTACAAATTTTGGTAAGACAACCTATGGAGGGCCGAGCTAGAGATGGCGGATTACGTTTTGGAGAAATGGAAAGAGATTGTCAAATTGCTCATGGTGCTGCTCAATTTTTGCGTGAGCGGCTTTTTGAGGTATCTGATCCCTATCGTATACACGTTTGCAATTTCTGCGGCTTGATAGCAATTGCAAACTTGAGAAATAATACTTTTGAATGCAAAGGATGCAAGAACAAGACACAAATTTCGCAAATACGATTGCCTTACGCTGCCAAACTACTATTCCAGGAACTGATGTCTATGAACATAGCACCAAGATTAATGGTAGTAAATTAAAATATTAAGTTAAATCTAAGAAAGATGAACTTCAATTTTGGATTTCTTTAATATGTATTCATACAATTAATAAAAATACAAGCAATGTTTCACATGACTTTTATTATCAAAAATCGAGACAACATTAAATGCAGCTTAAACACAACAACCATAATACAAAAGTGTACAATATGTATAATTCTCTTACTCCAATAATTTAATTAAGTAATATCAAATGCAATAAGGTTTTATAAATTGAGATATCTATAAATAAACTTGTGTTTATCTATGTCACTTTAAAAAATACTTATTTGTATAGAGATTATATAATATATATTTTGTGCAGTTATGAATAGATTACAATAATATAATGTGAAACCCTTTATTCATTATAAATAACTGAATTCTTAAACATATTGCACATAAAACATTTCTTTTTAAATAATACAAGTACAAAGCAGCTTGTATTTTTTTTTTTTCAATACCTTGTATTTTTCTGGTAACTTTAGATAGATTTAAAAATATTATTTACATAAACATCTGGTAATAAGCGAATACCTATAAATTCTAAACGGCAAATTATAACAATAATATGCAGCTATGAGCTTGCAATAGAAAGTTAGTAACTAACTACAGTAACTGTCTCGAAATTTTAGATAAGAGAGCTTTTGACTTGATCACCTTGGAACGCACATTCATGCTTAAGTACAACACGAGCCAGTCTGTGCGCTTTATGGAAATAAGTATAGTGCAAGAAATTACAATTAAACTTTATTGAATGGAAATAACAAACGAAAATGAGACAATCATGCAGGTTATTTTTGTTTTGATCTCGGACTTATTATAGGTAATGTAGGAACATCATAGCAAGATTTCGCCAATTTCAGAAACTTCCAGAATTGAGTTAACAAAATATGCACCATGATTTATCTTAAATTATAACTATTTTACTGTACAACTTACGTATCTATGATCGATGTAATGTGTTCCAGTAATAATTAAATTATAAATAATTATAACATGGACGTTTAAGACAGTACCTAAACAATAGAGCATGGCTGACCTTTTACTTTCCTGCTTCCTAATTAGATCTATGATTTTTGAAAAGTAGGTAATTACCTATTTGAATTGTTTTATGATTGTTACACATCCTTCTATCTGATACCTGCCTACAATAAAATATTGGCATATGTATTAGAGTATAAAAAATAAAGCTACTTCCAAAATAACTACACTGAATGTCGAGGCTATGTATAGTATAGTCGACCCCGTTATTGTTTTACCACTTATTACAAAAAAAAAAACCCCAGTAAATTGGGGTTATACCAGCCATAGCTGGCCGCTGGCCCGCTGTTCCTAGGCCAGCGGGGCAATGGTAATGTTTAATTTATCTTCCCGTTTGCCCTGGGTTGCCATGTACAGTCATACCGTCGGTCGTCGGGGGATTCTAGATGTGTATCCGAGAAACAACTGGATCAACCCGTTAATTCAAACATCATTAGGGTTGAACTTATCTAACTGTGTATAATTGGTTTTATTAAGTAATAATAGACCTTGACGTTTTATGACGTGCAATTGACATTATTTTAGCCTTAGGACGGTAAAGTAATTACGTGGTTAACTATACATATGACGATGATATTTAGATGCCATGATTAGTATATACTTACTTTTGGATAGAAGTAAACTTCATGTACTGCAATATATATTTGTAAAGCTAAATGGGAACCAATGAACTCAGCGCGATGGTGGGAGCGCCGGCTGTTCCATGTTTTCATCTTCCTTGGGTCGACTCCACTTTATCATGGTTTCGGGGGACCGGTATAGGAATACCAATTTAGCAAAGAGGTCTTCTTCTAGGGCCAGCTCCAGCGCTTCGCGTACCTAAAGTAAAATGAGCGATGATTTTATTTTTATTTTAGTAATCTAAAATTCTTTCAATAGTCAAAATCATTCTATACAACCTTAAGTTTGATATTTAGATTACAAACTGAAGTTTTTTCTTCATTTCAAGTAAAATAAACTTACTAGATAAATGTCAAGGCAGAGTTGCAGCAGTCTGTCAGCATTCGGCAGATCATCGAACATGATCCTTGTGTAGATGCCGGAGAAGAACCCTCGCAGCACTCGAGACGCCAAGAACACGAATGTGGTGTACAATCCGATGATGCTATAAACATTTACACAACATATTAAAACACACACACAAAAAACAGGATGTTTACGAAATAGGAGGAGTGGCTTCTTCGCTACCATACATTGTCAATACCCTTCAGATCAGTGGAGCCATTTTATGGAATGACTCCAAAGTATAATTACCTAACTGTAAAACATGAAGAAGAGTTTTAGACTTACCCGCTGCCGGATATAAAGTTAAGTGTCTCTGGGAACAGTTTATCGTTAAAAGTGTACATCACGAGCATATCGCAGTTGTTGAGCGGGATCGACAGCAATGGATCCTGAAAACATAATTCAATGAATACTTTGTATCGTGTTGAGAGTCGGGTTTTTTGTAGCAACGCAATTCTATGTGCTCGAGGAATAGTTCGAATCGAAAATTTTAAAAATTCGATTCCTGCCTGTGCCTGTCAAATGTAACTTTTTTAGATTATCGCAACACTAGTCACTAGCAATATATCCTTCAATTAACCAAGAAGTTTACAGATCTGTTACAGATTAAATGCATAGTTAATAATTATGGAGAAAAGCCTTTGCACAGCAGTGAGACATCAATTGCAAAATACAGGATGGAACGGACGGTTTCGGATTTGACCATCCACGCCCACTTGAATAATTCACCTGTATACACTGGCCTTAAACAAATGAGCCACACACGTTTTTTCGATAAACTACAAATAAATATTTGTTTATCAATTTTATTGTTAATATTTCTGCATAATACGAGAAATTCCCAGTTTAATTGAAATTTAATCAAAAGGTCGCTTAGGTGATTTTGTTTACTTCCTTGACTTTATTGGCACCGACTTCTTATAGTAAAGTTTATTACTAATAGTTAATTATTAACTTTTTTTTTAGAAGTCGGTATTTTTTTTTTAATTGTCCTTGATACTGGTGGAATACATAACCTCCTTATTTAGAAGTCGGTTAAAAAGCAAAGTATTGCATCTTACCCGTATTGAACAAGACTCTCGAACGCGCCAGTACATTACGTCTGTATCTTTATCTCTCTCTAGTCGAAGTAGTACGTCTCGGTACTCAATTTCTTCCTCGCCTGAAATAACGTTTAATGTGACATCAAATTAAAAACTTAATTTTTTGTGCGATACTTTATTATCTGAGTTAATTTTTAAGAACATTTTTTTTTTATAACAATTACGGATGATGAATGAATAATCATCGTCATCTGCCTAGCGCCTTTTCCCAACAATGTTGGGGTCGGCTTCCAGTCTAACCGGATGCAGATGAATACCAGTATTTTGCATGGAGCGACTGCCTATCTAACCCCCACAACCCAGTTAGTACAAGGTAATACGATAGTCCTTGGTAACAGTGGTTGTCAGACTTGCGGGCCACTGACTACCTGTAACGACTGTCAAAGATCTACAAATGGCAGCCAGGCCCATTGGCTTAACGTGCTTTCCGAGGCACGGAGGAAACTCGGTATGTAAGGGGCCATCCATAAATCACGTCACACGAATTTCATGATTATTTGACCCCCCCCCCCGTCCTTCCTTGTCACAGCTGGTCACATTTGGGAGACTCCCCCTCGCTAGTGTGACGTCACATAATTTGCAATTTTGCATGTTCATACAGATGCAGTTGGAAATATTTTCAAGTTTTTCGATAATAGTTCAAATTTAATTTTGTAATACTTAATTTTTAAAATGTGACTTCACAAAATTTAGGACCCACCTACCCCTTGTCACACAATGTCACACTTCGTCGTCCCCCTTGACGTGTGACGTCATTTATGGATGGCCCCTAATGGGTGTTCACCCATCCACAGACCAACCTAGGCAAGCGCGGCTTAACCTGAAGATTAATCCGAGCGGCTGTTATTATTAAGCCACGAGGTCCTAGATGAACAATAATCAATCTGAATTAAAAATAAATAAGCAATGTAGACATGAAAACTCACTGAGTTCTTCGCCCGTTATCGGCGATGGAATTAGTTGGTACGCCGCTTTAGTGGTACCCTTGTTGAATACTTTCAAAAATTTCGGGAACAAGTCGTGAACGTTTAGCCTGTTGATAAAAATAATATGAGTAATGGAGAACACTCGTAAACTACTCAAGCAAAATGAATACAATTTATATGGGACCACCTCATATGCTTCCTTTAATAAATGGAAAAATAATCACATAAATCGGTATACATACATTAAATAAGATGACGGCCGAATATATCACCTCATCCTTTATTAGAAGTCGGTTAAAGAGTGAATTGTCATGCGAAGTTTCGATTTATTTTAAACCATGTCCGGTGCTAATACAGTGACCTCCAAATGTTTGTTGAAATCATTCACTTCACATGTTACGTCGCATTATCATCGGAAATTCTAGTTTCATATGTTTCAACTGTGTATTGTAACGTTTTTATGGACTAACCCAATTATCTACATTTAGGTATTCCCTGACATTTTGTTGTTTTTATTTGATAACTAGGTTTTAGTTACTAAATACATAAATTTCAGCCGCCAAGTTAGTTGAAGCTTGTAATGTTCTGTGGATTAATAATCTTTGCAGGAATGTAATATTATTTTAATGTAATTTTTTGTTGAATATCAATATTTTTCAAATTAGATTTAGTTATTTTGACTTAATTCCGGAAAAACATTGGCTTCGAACCTTAACCATAGAATAAAGAACGAAAATTGTATTTGAACATGAAAACCTAGAAATAAATTAGCTATCTCGGAAGACTATTTATATAGTTGGGTTAGTACATAAAAACATTAAAATGCACAGTGAGAATTTGTTATGGGCCCTGGTGTATGGATAATTGAGTCACCATGTATCTGGTGCAGAAGTGCCGTCCAGCAGCTGGCGTAGTATTTCCCGCTGCGGGTTGGGGCTGCCCGCTATGAGCGCCGGGATGGGCACCTCGCGGTGGTCCTCTATCGTGGGCGGGTTCGGCACCGCGTTCGTCGGGTGCGTGATCACGTATGTGAACTTCACCATTAATGTTGCGTCTGTTGATGATTAACGTAATTAATTACCTAATTAAATGCAATGCCAAGTCATGATAAATAAAACAATTTCTATTGTTAGATTGATGGTGATGGGACGATTTGGATGTCTTCCTTGGAAATTTACAAAAAGTGGGGCAGAACCGGGACCAATGGAAAATATGGAGGGAGGCCTTTGCCCAGCAGTGAGACTGTACAGGATAGCTATAGTAATAGGTTGATGGTGGTGACGTCACGTCGTTGTAAATATAGTTGTTATATTAGTACAGTAGGTACTCACTAGAGGCCGCCTCTCTCTTGAGCCGGTCGAGCTCGGGCGGCGAGATCTCCCACTTGAGCGTGGAGTTCGGGTTGATAGTCACGACGGCGACATCGTTGTACACGTAGTTGGACAGGAACGTCTGCGCAGTGCGGTCGCGTGCGTACAGGTTGCCGAGCTGGGTGTAGTCTTGTTCCGTGAAACTGGAAAATAATTAGCCAGCCTATTAGCTCAGAAAGAAAAGAAAGCGCCGTTTTAAAGGTCAGATCAGCGCCGTTGGTCACCAAATTGCTGATCATAAATTCGTAACAAATGCAGAAAATTCGTTTACAAATTGAAACGGAGTCGCGACCCTCAGTATTCGGGGAGCGATTATTTTTATCAGTGACTATCTATGAACTTTTAGAATGACATGTTAAATGTATATTATACTTACACGTAAATATTGTTTGATTGAGCCGACATTTGATAGATAGGCAGGAATGGGCCGATGCGTATCTTTACTGTGACATCTGTGGGCGGATTCGGTTTACCGACCTAAAATGAAATAAATATTTTAGCTTCTGCTACTTACTTCAGATTCAATTAATTAATTCAGGAGTTGTTGTTGGGTTTAAAAACTTTTCGCCATAGCAACGTATCATTGAAATTGTTTTATCAATATGCAAGTCAACGTTATACAAATTTAGTCGCATAATTACCGAATTCCCGAATGCGAAGAATACGAGCGGGAACCATATGATGGCGATGACGAAGGCAAGTACTCCTCCGCCCAGTAAGTACTTGGACGTGTTGGACTTTTTGGAGCCGCGCGGCTGAGGGAACTCGTCCTCTAGGTACCGGGAGCACTGGAACAACAAGCCTGTGCTAAAACGGGTGCCAAATTCATTCCCATTACTAAACCGAGAGCAACATATTCTTCCCGACATCGTGTATCTGGGAACTGACTGGTTTTTCTAGAAATAAGTATCCCCGAATGGTTGGGCAGGGGTCTACGAAATAGGACATGAACATTTTGCCAGTTAAGTTTCTTGTAGTGTCATGTAATATGAGGCGAGCATATTGCCACAAATCCAGACTCCGGGGCTGCTACTGAAATTTCGTGATGGAAAAACTTAGTAACACTGCCCGACATGGGAAACGAACCTAGGACCGAGCATGAGACCCTAGGTCATGCGACCAAACCCAAAAATTTTACCAGTCATCGCGTACCTACCTGGGAACTGACTGCTTCTGAAAATATTGAAGGTTCAATATACGTATAATTCAGCTAAATACGAGGTGGAAGGGACACCAATGCGAAAACGGAAACCAAATACCCAGTACATCATTGTCCATACATTTTGACGGTGTAGGTATTGCACTTTTGTAGGAAACAGCAGATTGTTTTTTTTAATAACCGACGAAAAACTTCTACGTCGGGGGGGGGGGGTCAGAATAATGTACTGAGTATAGTTCAAATGATTAAGATGTGTATGAAGTACTAACAAATTGGATTTTACGATCTGTTAAATAAATGATTATTTTGATTGATTGATTGAAATACCTTCAACAGGAAGACACTAGCGAAGATGTCCTCCATCTTGAGCCAATCCATGAGAGTCATAGACGTGTCTGTCCATATCCAGTCCATAAGCGTCCGCAACTCGAATAAGAACGGTACTACCATAAACCTGTGAATTACATTTAAATTAATAATAACGAGGGGCTATTTGTTTTAAGCGACATTTTGGTCGAAACTGAGTTATAATAAGATACTTCATAATGCCTTCCATTTGCCCTTGGACCAGCTACCGCTAACCTTGAAAAGCTCCAGCGCCCACTAGGGGGCAGTACCGCCCTCGTTGGGAACCTGTGGTTTACAACTTGTATAAAAACGAATCTCACCCTCTAAAGAAGACCATGTTGAGGAAGTGGTAGGACTTGCAGAGGAAGTTGCCGATGATACGGCGCGGGTACCCGCAGCGGATCTGGTACGCCGACAGCAGCAAGTAGATGCACTTCAGCATGTACCACATCGGAGGCGGCAGCAGGGCGTTGAATGTCCTTAGTAAGATTATTGAATAATATGTAAAAAATATTAATGCATCAGTGTAGTTTACCTACGTATTGTAGTAGCCGGGAGGGTTTTGTACTTTTTTAGCTGTGGGTAGAATGAGAAGTACCTACAATCAAACATACTAGCTACTTATGAGATTAATGTTTTGACCTACTGCAGAGACCCTCTCGATCCTCTCCCAGACTAAAGAAAAAAACGGTTGAAAAGCAAAGACTGTTTCATCATGTTTCAAAATGACGAAATCAAAAGCTTTTATTTTCAGCATTTATGAGTGACGTGAGTGATTGGTTAAACGTGATGCAATACTTTAAGGACGTTTGCCAACCATGAAATCTCGAAAAAAAAAAACTGCTGCTCTTCACATTTATGGTCGCCTACCGTTGGTCAGTTGTGTAATGTTTTCTTTTTCACATTTTAAGAGTTACTCCCACAATAAAAGTTGCTAATTTTTACGAGCATTTCACTGCCTTACAAGTATTGCCCCTGTTTAATCAATCACTTAGTAGATTCAACTGTCATACCTTTCAGTAATGAACGGCAGTACGAAGAACATCCAGATATGCACTCCTATGATAAGCGCGTACTGGAACAGTATCTTGCCGAGCATGAACTTGCGCAAGTACAACGCCCGGTCGATGACGATCAGCGCAAACTGTAGGATTAGCATCACGAGGAAGGGAATCGGCACTTTGTTCTCTTCCAAGTACGCTTTTACGCCGCCGTCGCCTTGGTGCGTCTGGACAAACAATATATGGACTTTTTAGACAATCAATTAAATGCATAGAAAAGTAGCAGTTACTCATCATCATCTGCCTAGCCTTTTCTCGCCTTGCCCCCCCTGACTCCTTCTGGGGACGCCCATGTGGGCTGTCGAGTACATTTCAATAATAGAACCACTAAATAGGCTTACCCCAAACGCGGCGAATCCGAAGATAACAACAAGGAAGTTGAAGAAGTCACACAGGAACATATAAGCGTATATGTCAGCGGTGACCCTCGCGCCAGGCGCTAACATGCGCTGGAAGAAGTAGTACGTCGGACGCAGGTAGCGCTTTATGCTGCAGAAGATATGATATATTACAAATTAGCAGTTTACACATGATCACCAGAGCCTGTAATGTAACAATCCGAGATACAATAAAAAAAATAAAACGTTAAAAAGGAGAGAGGAGAGGGGGGGGGGAAGTAATATTTTTCTTTTAATTTTGAGCAACAAGTTACATACAAACGGTTCCATTGAGGGAGCATTCGCATGTAATATAACAATCCTAGATTCAATTTTGTACTGAAACAAATGATTGTTACAAACACTGCGCACTGTAATGCTCGGTGCGCCTCACTCACTGGTGGTCACTCCAATTCGAACTGTTACATTACAGGTGAATTCTCCCGGTGAGGGAGCGCCTTTAGCAGTATGATTATAATCTTAAAAAGGGGAAAGAGACGGAGTTAGACGTCCTGTATAGCTCCATTTCGAGTGAGAGTGACATTAACACTTTCACTGCTAAGTTCAAATTATAAATTTTTACTAGTATGCGCGTCATCTACACACTGACAGCTGCAGGCTTATAGCGACCTTATTGTCAACATTATAAAGATCACTACAATTAGCTACGTCTAGCGACGACTCGGGAGGTGGGTTGTGCGCACACGAACGAATTATTGTTAGACCCCTGCTGGGTGCTTAGCACCGAAAGTGTTAAAGAAATACTGTTATAAGAGGCGGTGGTACGGGCCCAGGTTATTTAATTAACGAAGGCGACTAATGTTTTGAGTAGTTTGAACTTATACTTACGACAACACGATCACTTCCGGATAATGCGTGCATGTTTTCTCAAGTGTCGTTGACACAGCAATGATTGGTTCTTCGTCATCGTTTACACTGAAAATGACGAATCGCAGCATTAGATTGCGTGAGATGTATTTAAGTCAGATTTAGCTGTGACCGTGACTGTGTCCAGCATAATGAATGTTTATATCCATAAGGTCTATTTAATTATTACGTTTATTTTAATTGGCCGGCAAAAAAAATTTGGCCAATTTGGGTGATTTCCTTTTAACTTAATACAAAATCTATCTTTATAATAATATTATGTTAAACCATATTGTGTAGTGCATGTGGTGTTAGCTTGTTAGTGATTGTTGCACTTATAAAAAGTATTAATATGGAATTGATTGTAAATGTTTTGTGTGAACCATTGTTGGCCAAGCGAAAAAATAATAACTAAAATAACAAAAAAAAAAAAAAAACGAATGAATATTTCATGAAAAAGGCAATCAATGGGATTAAATGAACAGGGGGTTGTATTGCCCCTCAAAGAATCCCGCTGTTATTATAAATTTACATAAAAACTTGTCTGTGACTTTCAGATTTACATACTTGTAGTGATCGTCTTCCGTCCCTTTCGACGGCCCCGGATCGTTTTCATCGTTGCGACCACCTTCTCTTCTAAGTACGCTATCGGACAAATGTTCCTCGTCTCTGTAAAATAAGAATATAGTATTATAGTTTGTATTGGGAACAAAAATGTTAAACACCAAAAAAACTTGAGATTTTTTTATAGTGTAAGGCGTTGCACTCCCAAAAAAATAAATAACAAGAAGCAGGTATTTGTTGGGATTTTGAATCTCAGTATGTAGTCGTTTACATATTTTGGTAGACATAAGTAGTTTTCATAGGTGTGCATTTTTTATTATAAAATTCACATTACAATTATAATTAAATACATATCTAATTTACTTTATTATATAATACATATCTAATATTCTTTTTTCCTAGCAGTTTTTTAATTTACAAGGAATTGAAATTAAAATTAGCATCCAGTCTGCAATAATTATATTCAAAATTAAAATGGTTGTTACCATATATTAAGTGGGCGCATGCCGCTCAAACTAGCCCAAAAATCGCCGTGTGAGAAAGCGAGATGCAAGTATTTTTGTCAAAATAATATAATTAAATTGAACAAAAAAAAAACATTGTAGCTGTTCGGGAAAAGTATTTAGAAGAAAACTAGTAAATATGACTTTGCAAAATAAAGTTATTTGAACATATTAATAAATAAAGTAAGTATATATTTTTTTTGAGTCTTTATAATCCTATTGCTATTTATTTACTCAAAAATTTGCGTAAAATTAATTTTAAAATATGGAACTATCGGGGTTCATAAGTTCCAACCAATATTTTGTTATTGTTTTAAATGACAATAATACTAAATAATGAGGAAATAAATCGATATCACGCTTAGTTATTGGTGTTAAACACTAATCGGCTGTGAAATATCAAAACCCAGTATCTGCATAAAACTAAATTTTACAGGAGAGGCGAAAAACGATTTCATATCTTTGACAGCGTGCCGTTTCAATAATATTAGTCGTACCTTCTTGGGAGTGACTGCAAAATTTGAGGTACTTATCAGGCTTTATAAAAAAGTAGTTTTAATGCGTCTATCACAAAATATGTACGTAGAGAAGCAGTTACTAATAAAAACATTGTTTCCTTAGAACAAACTTTTTGAGTGTGACAATTTCAAAACCTAGTAAGATCACTTGCTTTGTTTTCATCTAGTTCTAAAATATACAGAGTGGGGACTAAACGAAAATTAATAGAACTAGTAAGATCACTTACTTTGTTTTCATTTAGGTCTGAATTTACTGAGTAGGAACTTAATGCAATTTTATAAACCTAGTAAGAAACAACAGAATAAAACAACATAAATATGGCCAGTAATAAGCAGTTTTAATGAAAAAGATAAAAAAAAAACAGATAATCGGAAACCAAACACTGTTTGTTCTCAGTAAAAAATCAAAAAATAATCACTCAAAATGATGTTTATTTGGCATATAGGGTTTTACAAACACTTTTACACGTCTTCTTCTTTAAAACTAGATGAGGCCGGTGTTTCGTATCTGACTACTCTGAGAAGAAACAGCCGAAAAAAACTCAGAGTATTTGAAAACAGTCAAATAAAAATAAATTATTCGCTTATTAATAATTGTCCACCAGAAACTAAATCAACAGAATTATTATTAATCGGTAAACTTTGCCAAAACTCCTTCCTGTTCATTGGCATAAGCTGTAATAAAGTTTTCACTATGCCTTCCTTTTTACTTTCTTTAATGCCTCTTGGAATATGTAAAGAGGATCCAATTTTTATATTGAGCTGTGCAATTATCACACCACAATATCAAATGATTAAGATCTCTTTCTTTTTCGATCATTGCTGCAATTGCATTCACAATGTCATTAGCATCTCGTCCAGAATAGGCTTCATGCCATAGAACACAAATACTATTAACATTAGTTTTCTGTCTGATCGGTGCAAAAGGATTCCTTGACTTTTGGCATGTCGGGTAACAACATAACTTTTTGTAAATCCATCGAATAGTATCTCACAGAGGAAGTATTTTCTAGGGAGGCATCTTCTTGATACTTTTGTATTGCTTTACTTGCTTAAGCTATGTGATCCTCGTATGCAGTTTTAACATCCTCTGGAATATTTGCACCTTCATTTACTTTAAGTCTTTCTTCATACAGCCCACAATCTACACATTTATCGCCTTTTGGATATTTGAATGATTTATTCATAGTCTTCAATGTCTGTCTATATATTTCTTTACACAATTTGAAATTAGGATATTTTGTTTTAAAGTCGCTAATCATTTTATCAACAGTCAATGTTCTAGGTTATTTTAGGTGCATTGCTTCGTCGGTAATGGCTGACTGAGGGATTGTAGATAAGAATATGAGAAATATAAGAATATGATGATATGTTTTGTGCAAAATGAATTGAAATACCAGACCCAGTTTCTAAACATTCAATATTGTATTTGAATGGATAACGTTATTTTTCTTCTCAGTATCTTTGAACTTTAGTTATAGAAAAACATCAAACTTGCAAAAACCATGCATTCACATATTCATTAAAACAAAATAAGACAAAACAAAATCTCGCCAGTTACCAACAAATCTTACATGCTTGTGTAATTATTTTGAGGCTAGGCCTTTTATTCATAATAAACCTTGGAAAGCAAAAAACCTTGACAATATTATACACTGAAGCGTTTAAAGCCCTCAAGATCAATTTCGACCTATAAAACTGATTTTTACTCATTTTTATAGACAAAAACACGCACGTGCAACGACTTCTTCTCACTTACTAAAGTTGCGCGGGAGATTTGACGTTTATTTCAGCCATTTCATTGACTTAGTATCTACATGAACCATTTTATATCCAAGTATCTACAAGCACTTACTGGGTTTTTAAAATGGTTGATGTTAGATACTATGTATTAATCTTGTAATTTTTGCATTTTGAAAACGTTTACTGTAGATACTAGGTTTCCGACTTTGTGCAACTTCGTTTTTGACTAATTTTTGGGAGTTTTTGCTATTCTAGTATGTGGAGAGTGGTCTATAAGGTCGAAAAATGCAAAAACACGCCTTTTTTAAAATTTGTCAGATACTAGGTTTTGAAATTGGACAGCCGTAATAGTGAAGTTATCAGCTTTCTCCGTTTGTGTGGGAGAATCATCGGCTTGTGTAGCCTGGAGCTATAATGTCTGGACTTTATAGAACCCTTTGCAATGCGGCTTTTGTACATCCTGATTGGCTGTGCAGACTGACTGCATTAAACTAGATAGTAACTAAATATTTACGTAATACTTACAACGATACGAGATACATTTACTTACTTACTACAAAGAATCAATTTACTTCAGATCCAGTAATTATTATATTAATAATTATTTTTAATTTAGATACAATAATTTAGTAAGTCACTAGTAAGATGTATTTTACTTTACAAAGAATGGTATTACAATTTAATATACTTCGTTTACGTAATCTACAAAGAGAGAGCACGAGCCGGGCGACATACTCGAGCGCTTGCATGGCGCGCAGGGCGCGCGCGGCGCGCAGGCGCACGCCGGCCAGCATGAGCAGCTGGCGGCGCGCGCGGCGCGGCCGCTCGGGCGCGCGCGGCCGCGTCTCCTGCAGGCGCTGCCACACCAGGTGCAGCACGCGCGGGTCCGAGCGCGTCGCCTGCAGCTCGTGCATGGCGCTCGTGATGGTGGCGTGCACGTGGTACAGCCGGTCCACCAGCCGGTGACAACTGTCTGATCCGCACACCCAGAGATGTACTATCCGAAACACCACTACGCACTACTGCATACTCCATTGCCTGCTACACATTGCCACCCTCTACTGAGTGACAACATTATGATTCGCCCCACAATGTCCCGTGATACGAAACAAAAACTGTAGTACTTTTTTTCAGCAACATTTCCTCGTGTTGTTGGTATCAACACGGATACTGTTTGTTTTCATTTCAATGAACCAGTAAACCCGTTTGACCTAAGACAAACTAGTTTGGCCTGAAATCGGGTTTGGCCGGTAACATATACATATATGCTTTCATGACCAGTCCTCACTGTCCCGTCACAAAAATTCATTCTGAAAGACATGGAAAAGAATATAGTTATAAAAGGAAACTCACGGGCCCGATTGATCGTGCAACTTGACGTACTTGCGTCCCACTTCATCGATGTGACCTTCTGCCACTAACTGAGTGTCTTCCGGATCCAGTGGATATTCCATGTCTTCTCTTAACTCAATTTCTGGCGACGATTCCTTCCATAGCCCCAGCGATTTCAGCATAAATCTGAATATATTACAACAGTGTATTATATTTTTTAATTTCATTTATACCACTGTTCTCGACTATACCTATATTTTAAAGGTAGCTATAAGTACAACTTCGAAGCAACCTCAAATCATGCTGACTACAACACAATGGAATTTATTCTCATCAAAGGCGCCAATTCTAGTCTGTCTTACTTAGTAACTTCTAATAAATAAAGATATTTACCGATGCAAAAAGATAATAAGCAGCAGAAGTAGATCGTAGAGAGCGTAATTGTATTTCCTCTCGATACCAATGATGCGTGGTGCAGTGAACGGCATGTTCGCAGGTATCACCTTCTGATTCCATGGAAGAATCTCGAATTGGAACATACTCTTTATGAGGACGATTACCTGTGAATATTACACAATAGAATAAGTTAAAGAGAACTACTTTTAGTATGGTATGTATTGGATTACGGCCGACAATGATTAAGGTATGATTTATGCTAGGCCTTCCATCGCGCGGGTTGCGTTCGTGTCTGCTCAATTTGTAGGTACCAAGACTTGAACGGGGCACGGACGCCACGTGGTGTAGCGCGAACAACTTCATGTGAAATGTTCATGAAGTTTTCGATCCGTTTCTCGTTCACGCCTAGTACGTGGCACGGCTTGCACCCGCCTAGCTCGCAACGGTCTAGCATAAAACGTCCTTCGAACCCAGGACCCTATGCTCAGCAGTCGCGCTTTCGCGCTTGCTTGCACTCGGCCACAATATCGGCTTATAATCCTTTTGATGTCCTACTAGACAGGTTTGAAATTCACAATATGGCTCCCAAAATCCACCATTATCCTTATATTAATATGTAGCCAGTGACACTCGCGCCACAAGACGAATCTAACGAAGTATAATTTATGCAAATCGGTTTATCCGTTTAGGAGTTACGAGGTCACAATGGAACGGACATACATACATATGCGCGAAAAACATTACCTTCCTTCTGGGTCAGACGGATAAATAGTATACGTACCTCTGTGTATGCTATCAGGGTAACCCAAAACGTCTTGGTAGGTCGTGGTATGGTGAGCGTGCCCCACATGAACACCATCAGAGGGAGAGGTATAGACAATATTGTTGCTGATTGTATCTGTAAATTGTGTAATGACTATTAATTCCGCTTAAAATACTTAGAGATTTTAATTCTGAATCCGGAGTGTGTTTGGAGCTAAGGTTTCAGGAAAGCAACGATTTCGCAACCGCAGCGTATGCTTGTCGCTTTAGAAGAAAATGTCTCACCAGTTGCACTTAGGTACAACGCATACTTTGCTTAGGTATGTACATCACGGCTGCAATAACGCGACATATTTAAAACATAATTCTTCTTCTCGTATTGACGTTGCTATCTATACAGGGTGTAAACGGACCCTTCACGACCCAAGAATTCTATACATGAAACTAAGTGACAGAGAATATTGCCGGGTAACGCCTTTTTTTGGTGTAAAAATCACTGTTTACGGTCGCGCTCAATGTAACGCACTCAAAACATTGTACTTACGAGTACATGATGCAATAAATAGTACAGAGTCATGGAGGTATTTAACGTAAAGTCATAACATTTAAAAAGTGTTTTTTTTAAACATGTGAAAATGTTGGATCTTTGACCTTCAATATCTCCGGAACTAGAAGGTTTCTAGGTTCGGTCCAGAAATACAAACGCAAAGAAACGTTCTCTTGGATTCGTTAAGGGCGTTTTTACACCCTTTTATATTGTTTCGGTCCAGTAAGTGGCCAGACACTTTGTTCAGACGGTCAAAGGTGCAGATGAAACATAGTTTTTGTAACGCGCACCTTGCGCGTCACTCGCACTAGGTCTTGGAGGAACCGATAGGACCTCATTTTGCTAGATTATTATGCTATTATAACATACTTAATTTAAGGAGTATGTAGGAAATTTAAATAAATTTTTACCTGATTAATAAAAACCATGATATAGCACACTACGTCTGTATGCGCCAGCACGACGTACCACAACGCGTATCCGAGGTGCACGAACGGCGAACGATCCTGTTTGAACATTGAGTCGTCATGCTCCTCCAATATAGTCACGTTGTTACTGCAAATTAATTTAAAAAATGACAGAATATGAGAAAAGCCGGGACATATAAATTATACACTCATAAGAGTGTAATACCAGACATGAGACATTAGACAGTCAGTGTCTAGGAACAGATACAGCGTGTATCAGAAATGTGTGGTCATATTTAAGGTTTTTTTCTATCATGCAATCAGTCCAATGAGAGAGCAAATGTGTTGTCAGATTGAGTTTCATGCAGTCAGTTCCCCAATGGGATTAACACTTTTTGTAATCGGATCAGATAAGCTGATTGTTTTCATCACCTCTCGTGGAGATGACGCCTATTGGAGTATCGAATTGGAGGGCCTGTTCAAGAACCTTGTTTATATATATATCTCGTCACATTCCGGATTACTTGTATTGGGTGTAAATATGGTTGCCAGATGGTTTACGAAAGTATCAACTTTTTTTGCGTTTTTCGAGCCCAGGAGTTGCTCTTTTCTCCTCTGGTACTATGCCTTGTCGCAGTTTAATTTCACATTTGGGTTGGACCAAACACTTATTGAAGTTTTATATATACGAGAGGTATATATTTTCTCGATTACGGGGTTGGTTGTGTGGAGAAAGTTGTTTAGTTTGATGTTCTGTACCACATCCTTAAATATGATCACGTATTTCTGATACACACTGTAGAAGGTAAATCAAATAAATCCTTAAAATCTAAAAAGGTTGTTTAAAATCATGTTCTCACTCGCAGAGGACCTACTACCTACAAGTATACAAAAATATTGTAGAATAATAGAATAAAGTATTTAAAAAAACCTGTTTCCAGTCTTACCAAGGGGTACCGTATTATTACTCAGTATTAACTGGGTTGTGGAGGTCATATCGCTCCATGTAAAATACTGTTAATTTGCTGCATCCGGTAAGACTGGAAGCCGACCCCAATAAATTTGGGAAAAGGCGAGACGAGACAGATGAAATAATGACGTATTGTTGAGGAAGGCAAAGCGCCGGCAATGTGTAGTGAATAGAAAGATAAAATTTTAGAAACTATTTTAATAAAATAACTTGTACCTCCAAAGCGTGCATCGTACATATTTAATCATGATCAGGTTCATGTTCAATCGTGCTTTCCATATTTACATTGACATGACTTCTACAAGTTACAAACATTTGATATTTACAAGAATGCAAGTATTTCCATTTGAATCACACTTACCGTTCTTCTCAAGGATTCAAACGTAATAAAAATACAAAAAAGCTGCAACACCGTGACGAATTGGTAAAGTGGGAGAAAAATATTTAATTAATATAAAACATTACAGCAAAAGCCCATTGCAAACGACGATAATATGCAACGATACTTGTACTGCGAATCGTTTATTACAATTTAGACTTTATTTTCTATGTGGGTACTCTTATTTTGTCTTAAGTATAAGAGTACGGTACATTAGTCCATTCTGTGCGTTATTGTAAGTACGCCGAGATATAGACATACAAGTGATATACAAGTAATCGTTGCTAGTGGGCCACTGCACCTCTGGGACGACTGCAAGGAAAACGCGCTCTCATGTTCAGACGTGTCGTCTTCGTCGTCAGACGGAGGGCGCGACGACGCGCTGGACAGCGAGAGGCGCGGGCGGCGCGGGGGGGGCGACGCGTCCAGCCCGCGCTCCATGCTGGGCGCCAGTATCCGGATCTCAGGAACACTTATCTCGCTTAACTTACGGCTGGAAACACCCACCACGGTCATACGTACGGTACCTTTGTTTCAAGTGACAGCTGTCGACGTCATATTCGCGTCTATTGAACCTTTGAGTAAGCATTGATATGAATGAAACAGTTTTTAACGCTATCATGAAATACAACTATTCAAGCTGTTTATGAATTTTAATGTTGCTTCTAATTTACGTAGTTTCTAATATCGAATTAAAATGGCCTAACTTTTGTATATAATAATAAAGCTATACAAACCCCATCTCTACTGGTGGCGCGAGTAGATTATTGTCAAATAATTCCATATCGCGGGTACTAGGCAGCATGCAAACAAATCACTACTTACTAATCGACTACATAAGTCTACTAAAGGCTATGTTTTGTAACGCTGTTTAAAGTTATCTTAAGTACTTACTTTTCAATATTTAATTACAAAAAGTTAAGAATAGGTTCACGTTCATAAGGTACGGTCAAATCGACCGGACTAGACCGTGGCCGTGGACACCGGTCTTTGACAGATATTTTAGTGAAGTCATCCAAACTTGCGTCTGACCACCGTAAGGACTATTCCTGCTTGCAAAGCCGCTGTAAAAACTTACACTTCCTTGGTAAGGACCAAGGAAGTTTTTGTTTCATTCCGATTGGTCAAAAAAGGATAATCAAATATCTGTGATCATTAACAGAGCCTGAGTTTTAAAAAAAAGCTCGCATATTTTTCAGTCTTTATCGTTTTACTACTATTGGTCCGCACAAAAAGAGCGGTAAACAGATGTGGTCAGTGTGTGCGGGGTTTTATTTTATAAATGAGTAGACCCAGTTTTAGTCGACTGTAAATAATATGTCAAAGTCCAGTGTCCAGAATCCGGTCCGATCGGTTCGACTACAACTTTACATAGTATACTTAACTATTTTAAACAACGTTGACAAGTACCAAACATCTTATAGTAAGCGCCAGATTAACGTGGAATAACGGTCATTGACCCACATACATTTATTGACATACTTAAATCCAAAAACAGTAATGATGACATAAAGCTGTCCTGAATGGATATCTATCGTGATCCTTTCCTTTTTTAGTAATGAAAAACGATTCATAATTCATTGTCTACGCAGAGAAATTAAGGAAAGGGCAATAAACTTTATTCCACGTTTATCTGACGCATAGTATACAAAATATGATCTATAACCAGGACTGAAATAAACATGCAGAAAGCATGGGCGTTCCTTATGCTAATTACCAACGACTACTCATACAGGCTATGAGAACATTTGCTAAACTCTAAAATATAACTTGGAAGGTACAAAATTGAGTTTGCCCGTGTTCATAATTTTTAGTATGTAAGACCATAACTCACTGTCTCGATAGTGCCTCTGGCAGTGGTTCCCATATCATTTGCGATCCTTCTCTTAATCCGATGCCGAAACCCTCTTTTTCCTGAAAAATACAGTTTTCATACTAAAAATAAATATCTTCTAGAACGAGTTATTCAAGGAGATTTTGAGATAGGACTTTCATTACACCTTTTTCGTATTTGAACGTAAACAGCAACAACTTTTAATTAAATGTGTTATATATTTCCACCTGTTGTCATACCTTTAGTATTTTCTTTTCAATAGAAAGCGTTTTCGATACGTATCGATAATCCCGGGAGTACTTCATCAGGTGTCGTGTGAATGATACTAAGATACTCGAAATGAACGCCCACGCCGTCTCGATGAGTGCCGATATCTTGTCCAGAACAGTCTCACTTTCTGAAACAAATCTATTTTATTAGCACGTCGACGATGTTATGTTGGGAATGCGCAAAATGTTTTAATGGCCTAGATTTTTGTTCCCAGACTTAAATCGTGCTCAGATTAAAGAAGATAAAAAACCCAAAAATAAAGAAGTGTGTTAACTGTATCATATAAATAAAGATGCTTCAAAATCAAAATCAAAGCATTTATTTCAAGTAGGCCAATTAAAGGCACTTTTGAATTGACGACACAAAGACAGCAATAAAAAATGAAGCTACAGACCCAGTCACGGGACATAATAACTGTGAAAGTACTGTAGTTGCCCATTCCAAAGCTCAGATCTCTATGGAGAAGAATGGGCAAGAAACTCCATGGACACTCTTTTAAATCATAATGTTGTTACAAAATCCTTGGATACATCATTCTTGTTGAGATGCTACATTATGTGAGAACGATGTAGCAAGACGTGCACTTTAAAAGTGTCCACAGTACAAAAAAAAGACAACTCAAAAACAAAATTATTAGTTCCAATAAACCGTGGCAACAGAGACGACCAGTCACAACTGACAGCGCCCGTTCACGAACATCACGCATGGATCAGCCATCATTCAACTCAACCTTTTTGAAGGGAACTAAATGACCCGACACACACGCCACCATCAGCGAGACATTGAGTGAGCATGACATACTCGCTTATTCTTGTAATTGGCCTAATCTATCAAATTCCTATCCTAGATTCAATTTTTATGTTAGCGTCGGTACACAGTCAGCTTCAGTGTTGCATTCAACACACAAAAATATATTTTATTTATACAAACCTGGTAAAGGTGCGAATTCGTCCAATTCTGTCAACGGTTCCTCCCCTTGATCCGACAAGTTGAGTCTGTCAGGGACTGGATGCACGGACGGCTTGCGATGTAACTGAATAACAGTAGTTTTTATTGTACTATCAATAGGACACAAAGTTAAACAGTAGAAAGCAAAATGTTAAAGTAACAAGGATGCGAAATCATGATTGAACCTACGGTAGTGCATAACAAATAGTAAGTTAAATGTTAAAATTTTGTTTTTATAACAGAATTTAAATAGTGTAAAAAGGTTCGTATTGAAACATAACAAACTAAAGCACACTTAAAAAAATACTGAACATAAAATTTCATGCAAAAGCCAAAACAAAAGTGCAAGCAATAATAAACCCACACCAAAATAAACATTACTGACGCAATCGCACTAGGTGATTTTGCCGAATTCGGACTAGAAAACAAGTGTAAATGAACGATGTCAAGTACAAGATAAGTCCGTCGTATACGTCTTCAGATAAGTTTAAGTCTTAAATACCTGGTGTGGTCGCATTCTTAAGATCGGTCGTAAGCCGCACGTGTTTAGCAAGCGTATCGTGTTTGTGATTCAGTACATAGGATAGGCTTGCAAAACTCGTGCGGCTTAGCAGAATACGTTGTACCTACCTGTATTTTGCTGTTCCATGTGTAACTAAAATGAACTCCCTACATACAATAGGTATAGTTACGCCCGGCAGATGTGAAACATCTATTATAATTCATTCATACATACATAACATCTCGCCTGTGATCCCCGAAGGGTTAGGCAGAGGTGTACCTAGTAGTACACCCACATTTCGCCATTTATGTTTAAGTCTCATGTAATAGGGGGCGAGCCTATTGCTATCAACCGGGCACAAATCCGGACTGCGTTGCTGCTACCGAGAAATTCCTGATGGAAAAACCCAATAACACTTTGACCGACCCGGGAATCGAACTCACGACCCACAGATAACCTCCTCTAGATTCCGCAAAGAAGGCAACTTATGCGCGCCGCATATTTCGGACTTAGTACTAATATAACTCGATGCGCGTATCTATCTCTTCAGTGTCGACCAGAAGTTAGACCCATGATGACGCTAGCAATTTAGAGAATTCAATATGTATGAATGTTTGATTGTTACGATTTACTTAAAAAAAAGACTACCTATGCTGTTAAATGGTGAGAAAAAATATCCAGGAAAAAAAAAAGAAAAAAAAATGGGATAATATTCAACTGTTAAGTAAAATTATAAAATCAACCATTTTACCGCTACATTTGGTGAACTCGAATGCAAACAAAATATTTATGATACGGAATCTAGTGGATGTTATCTGTGCCAGGACCTCATGCTCAGCAGTCGCGCTTGCGACCAGTAAACCAACGAGGCAGTGTCAAAAGAATCCATCCTTACTATAAAATTATAAAAGCGAAAGTTTGTATGTAACTTGGCATACAGATAGTTCATAACCTGGATTAGCACATATGGTATTTTTATCCCGGTAGTTCGATCCCGTGGGACAATAACCCTCCACGCGGGCGAAGTCACGGGCATAAGCCAGTAATTAATACAAACTTATAGCGAAATATGGAGGACAATAAAGAAAAACAAGAGAGTCGAGAGCGGTCGCGTAAAGGGGACATCATAGCATGACAGCATCATGCCGTTTGCCGTCACGGCATACGAGTCGGTTTTACTTCCAAATGCGCTCCAATAGATGTTTCACATCAAAACCTATTGTGGATCGTTTGATGATCGCATTGAGAGCCATTACCTGCGGGTAGGAGATCGGTTCGCTGAGGGAGTAGCGTCGGGTCGTCGGGACATTGGGCGCGGAGGCTCGCCGGTGAGTAGTCACAGCGTGCTTCAAGTCCGTCTTGATCAACGTGGACAGCAGCTGATCGGCCGACGCGACACAATCGTAAGCTCACACGCACTCGAATCAGTACACGTTATTTTAACTAGCTTTAACCTTATTTTTTCATTTAAAAGCGTGGACCTATTCCGAGTCGTCGCGCTGGTCGTTAAATATGTACTTTTCACAACAGTTGCAACGTGTGCCGATTCGAGTAGCATGGCGGTGCAATTAATTAATACCGGGCATTATGGTTAGTCACCTTAAGCGATCTGGACTTTATAACTTGAACTACGACAACTAATATTCCCTTTACTTCTATACTAGGTCGAAGAAACTTGACATTACACTTCATCTAAAAGTATCCAGGGTAAGCGAACATGCGGGAACACCCAAGACTATGTATAATAACAGTCACCAATCAATATTTCTAATGTAGATGCTCAAACATGCTTATTACCAAAACACAGTACACCATTGTAAAACATTGTCTTTCTCAGTATCCCCTTAAATTTTTCGATTTAGTCTGGTGTTCCCATAATTTTGTGTTATTAATGTGGCTAAAAACGCTACTGAAATTGCCGAAACGTTGATTACAAGCACTTGTTTGTGCATTGTGATAGGAGCAAGCACGAATACTGATGACAATGTTCCTTTAGATATAGCATAACCCACAAATCACAACGGCGTATACCTTCACCCACGAGACTTCATACTAATAGTAACCAGCAGGACTATGGAAAAAAAACCGCTCTCGAAATACAAGTATCTTTGCAATAGCTCATAAGCCGGAAACAAAATACACTTCGGAGTAAAATTTCGACTCGTATGACTGAGAGGCAGGTATCGTCTATAATCCTTCTGATTACGCCTAAGAAAACCCAACTGACACAAATTAACTGACCTTGCCAATTCCCATCTGTCTGGGGATGGCCTCGTCGTCGCTCGAATCGTCATCTTTAATTTGAATCTCAGTGTCATCGAATTCATCGAACATGTAATAGTCCCCGGAACGTACAGCTGTAAGTACAAAAATATATGTAAATACTGATTAAAACAAAATAGGCGCAACTTTAAGCGATTATTTGTATTTGAATGTTAAAACGTGAGATCGGTTTACAAGTTTTTTTTTTTAATTATAGCAATAATGTCCAGTTGCGCCTATTTGAATTGTTTGCTTTAAGCTGTACTACATAGTAACGTTTGCTTAGCGCAAGCTTCTTACAAGTATGAGTCTATTCTATTCCATGCTTAACGAAATAGTGACAATATCAAAATAATACATACAAAAGATAATAATAATAATTATATATTACAGTAGTTGAGTGATTGATTCTTTTATAGTAACATTAAATGCACCGCATTAGTGAAACAAGACAAAGTGTTTGTACAAATCCAGGCAACATGCACGTGGTGAGGTAAGAGGTATACATAGCACAACAGTAACATGCAGACATTCGACTATGGCATAATCAGGCGCGAAACACAAATAAAGCCGACAACCGGCGCATTCTGTCTTAGGTTTTTTATTTTATTTACAACATACAAGTGTTATACAAAATGTACATGTTTCATACATAACTTCAAAAAATTAAGACAGTTCCCGCCATGGCGATGCAATTTGCCTAAATACCATCACCGACAAGCCGAGGAGGGGTTAGTAACGCATTACGATTTTATAGCGAGCCTGGACCATAAACTTTACCCTTTTGATGGCTTGCTGGCGGCTTATACGATGATCTGTCCCGCACTACAATAGAAAAGCATTACTCAACAGTAACTCACACCATCTGCTTTTTATTACAGAGTGACTTAACACTAACGGGTATTAATATCAATTCTTGAATCAGTTAAGCACCCAAATCAGGAAATTATTAATAAAGCTGTATTTGATAGTTATAGACATATCACAGCTAGTCAAGACATGAAAAATATGGCCTGATTTGACCTCCATATAGAAAGGTCTTCTTGCAAGTGGTTGCAATAATAACTGTAACGTTGTAATTGGAAGTTGGAGACCGTAAACACAGTTAACTTAATTGGCGTCCATTTTACTATAGTCAAAAGAAAATAAGAAAGAGTAGTTTTGGTATGTAGATAAATGACTGTAGGAGTCATTCATTTACAACAAGAAATGTCATGTCTTCAGTTTTAGTTTGAACGACCAGCGCACAGGGTGATAGAACAAAGTAACAAACACCTCCCACACCCGTGATAACGTCACGAATATTTACCTAGGTGTCTTTTAGTGTACACGCGGCATTTAGGAGGTCCCTCGGAACCTGATTCTATTCCTAAACGGAAGGGAAAAACATATGTGAAACAAGTTTATATAAATGAAGAAAATTATGCTTTACATTTTATACAAAGTGCAACAGTCGGTGTATGTTCAACTGGTCGTGATTCAACAACAAAAGCCCTTGGCCGGAGGAGCGGTTACACGTGTGGTGCGACTGCGGCTCTGCGCGGCTCCACGCCGACACGGACTGGCGCTGCGCGCTGTAGCTGCCGCGCCGGATCGGCGGCGGCGAGAACACCGGGTACGACTCCTCGGGGCTCGGCGCGCGCGGGACTAACTCCGACGACGGCGGCGACTCGAACGAGATACGCCGCGGCTCCAAGTACGCGTCGAGCGATACGGTCATGAGCGCCGACGAGGGTGAGGGCGGGCCGGCCTGCGACGCAGGCAAGCCGGGAGCCGGCAGCGCGGGCAGCGTGGGGCGCGAGGCGCGCGCGGGCGACGGCGGCGCCGACGGCTCGCTGAGCGGCGTGTGGAAGCCGCGCGGCGAGGCGGGGCTGTCGGGCGTGTGGTAGCCGCGCGACGCGTCCGAGTCGCCGCGCACCAGCGGCACCTGCTCCGACTCGCCCGCCATCGTCTCCTCTTCCTCGTCTGCTCCGGATGCGCGAGAGAAACGGTCACGGAAATATTATACCCTAACCGTCCTGATGGTCGGACCTATTTTGGCTTTTATCTTACCGATGACGCGTTCTTGTCCCATAAGTATCATATCGATACATTATGAATTTATAATCGAATTCAGAGACATGGATCTGCCACATTCGGGAAACGATGGATGGACTGTGTGAAAGCTGATATGGCAAGAAAGGAGGTGTCTGATGAGATGACACGTAATAGAGAAGTATGGAAGAAGACATGCTGCGCCGACCCCAAATGTATTGGGATAAGGGCAGGAGAAAGATGATGATGGATCTGCCACATTACTTCGTTTTATTTGATCGTCAGTACGAAGGTAGAAAATGGGATAGTAAAAAAGTACCAGTTTAACCGACATAGGTAAGAGTCGATCGAACGGGTACTTTATATTATACTAACTTCCGCCAGTGGAATCTTCCTCCTAAATTATTTTTTTACACAGTGTCTTTATTATTCAGAGCTATATTACTGTAAAGTTTTATTAAAATCCGTTCAGTAGTATTTGCTAACTTTCACGTTTACAACATTAGAAAGATAAGATTCCAAAAATATTAAGTCGGGCTCACACAATTAAAGTTCCGAACCAAACTACACTCGGTCGCTAGCCTGCTCTGATTATTGTATTGTGCGTTATTGTAATAGCGCTTTTAAACTATACATCTAAGGAAATTACATAGTGGGAGGGATAAGATGATATTTATACTACAGACTGATTTTCTGAACTAGGACACCATGGGGTACTCCGAATCTATATCATTTTTAACCGATTTTTAAATAAGAGGTATGAGTAATAAGAGTATGTGTTCCACCAACATCTTTGTTTTTTTTTCATGTATGTTCACCGATTTCTCCGTGATTACTAGTGGAAATTAACTTTACTTTTGGAAGTCAGTGGCAAAAAAAGTCAATGAAACAAACAAAGTCACCAACTTTATTTTTTCATGGATATTTTTTGCAAATTTTGAGCTATAAGTATCTTTAATGTCGTTAAAAAATACATTTTATTTTGGAATCCTTAAAGATTTTATAAGGGACGCAAAGATAATTATTATTTTCTTATGATCGAACTAACTATACTTTGTTTTTTTTCTTTGACTGGCTATCTGTGTGAGCGTCACCAAAACATTACGCTGAAGTTCAACTATATAATCAGCTTCTCACTCTTACTAAAAAGATATTAAATCTTAGTTTTTTTTTCATGTTACAACACGAAAAACATACCTTTATCGTGATGACCCGGTTCCCTGCTCAAAACGCCTTGTATCTTTTTCTGGTTCGCCTTTATTCTTTCCATTTTTACTTTGATTTTGTCTAGGATTTTCGATTCTTGGTCTTCCTGTACATGCATCTGTTTTATACGAAGCTCCTCTATTAATTCTGCGCCTCTACAAGTGTGAAATACAACCTTTGAACTACCACGTTTATTGACACGACTTTTTAGGACACTCGAAGGCTAGTCAAAACATTATATATTTTTTTACCGTCCCCCGGATAAAAAAAAAACATTACCTTGAAGCGAGCACGGTTGTAGCTTTGCTTTCGTCTATGACTCTGTAAAAGTAGAAACTATGGAAGAGCCTTTGTTGCAGTATGAGGAAAGCAAAGCAAACTCCATCCCACGCTAATCCTATATCTTCTTGGGGAACAGAACAGGCTGCATCCTAAAAAATAATTAAAAATAAAAATCATATCTAAGGCTTCGTCCTAATTGGCTACGATCGTACGAGGAAACGATGCGATTTCGTCGCACGACGAGATTAAATACACACATTTTTTTAGACTGTCCTAATTGAAGCTTGCAAATCATCGCGCGAGCACTGGACATGCTTAAACGACAGTACGACGCGTTTGATCGTGCGATCGTGCAATTAAAGCTACAAATCTCTTTCGAGTGGTCTATTTGATCACGCGTCATCGCGCGAGCACAGGAACGAGGAGCGAGGGGCGGCACCGGCGAATCGAGTTCGTCAAGATTGTTTACATTTTTTTTTAAAATTTTGTTAAGTCGAAACTCATGATCAGTTTAACTCTGGTAGGAAAGGGTTATAAACTTCAGATCGGACAGGTGAACCTCACGTGAGGCGCGGCGGCATCGCATGATCTGCATCGCGCGAACTATTAGGACACCTGTTGCACCATAGCACTATCATTTTCATCGCGCGACGAAAACGCATTGTTAGCTCGTACGATCGTTAGCCAAGTAGGACGCTACCTAACACGCCTTTATTGCGATAGCCCGGCAGGCAGAAACTAAAAAATATAAATACATAGTTCGGAATCTGTTTTTTTTTATGTTATGACAGCATCGTGTCAGAGATATTTATTTCGCAAACGGCCTACCCAAAAACGGTTTACTTACTTTAGTATAGTTCATCTTAAGAAAGTTAGCGATATTGCCGCCGGCGAACTTGTCGACACAGCCGATGCCGAGCAGCTGCACCAGCCAGCACGCGTGCTCCTGCATCAGCCCGCTGAAGATACAGCCCGGGATCTGCAGCAGGGTCTTCACGACCACTACTACTACGTTGTAACGCACCAGCCACGACCACCTGATTGAACACCATGTATAACGTTAACCCTCTTATTAATAAACGCAGTGTAAACAAGTTGGATCCTTCAGATTAACCATACAATTATTGACATTATTGTCTTTACAGCGCATTTATTAATAAGGGCGTAATTAGACGATGGTCGATTGACGTCGACTTTAAGGCCGATACGATCCGACGATGTGATCTGAACGCGCGCGTTCTCTGTAACTAATGGCTGTGTATGCCTCTTTGCTGCCTTCGGTAGATCGCAACGCGTTTAATTGATCGCACGCCGCTCATGTGATCTCTATCTCGGAGACTCGAGATCGCGTGATCGGTATGGCGTTATTACGCTTCCAAGAACGCAATCTCGAGATAGAATGAATGGTGTATTGCGATACGATTCAACAATCAGTTCTGAAAACACGTTCTAGGATCGTAACGGCGGGACGGATCGGGTGCTGTGAGTGAAGGCCTTTAATCAGATTAAAAAATATTCTAAATTCAAGGTGTAATATAATAGAAAAGTTGTTCAGTTTCATGGCCCGATACACCACACGAGAGGTTGTGCGACAGCTTCCTTGTGGATCGTTCCAATGAAATTCACACCATCATTCTCTTGCTCTTATCCCAATTTATTTGGTGTCGGCGGAGCATGTGTTTGTTCTTCCATACTTATCTATTCTCGTCATCTCATCAGACACACCTTTTCTTGCCATATCATCCTTCACACAGTCCATCCATCGTGTCTTTGATCTTCCTCTACTTCATCAACATTCATACTCAAAACTTTTCTCACGTTTTCCTCATTTCACACCATCATTTAATTAATTTCATAGCATCCAATGCATAGAGTCAGTAAGGAAAACAATTAGTCAGTATTCAACAAAAATTTTCTGTTTTAAACTCACCATTTTAATATAGCGCTTTTAGGGCGGAGATAGAAGTCGGTCCCTTGCCACAGGAATATAAAGGAGCCGATGAGATATCCCATAGAGAACAGGTTCACTCGATTGGTGCCGGTCATGAACATTATGGCAAGCGTTATCCAAAGCATTCCCAAGAACACCATACGCTTGAACACATCAAGCCATGTCCTGGAAGAAACATAGTAATTGTTTGTATTCTCAAATGTGGTATATGAGGTGGTGAGAAGACATTAAGACACGATAGTCGACCAATTAGTTGAATTGCTATTATGAAGTTAAATCTAAAATTTATTTTTAACATTCACCACATTATTAAGTCTGACACTCCACCAGCAGAGCACGAAACAATAATATACCGGTTCGTTCGCTTTAAATTAAGTAAGGGGAAGATATATCTTATATCTTATCAGTGAAGTGTCAGCCGCAGTTTTCGTTATGCTTCTTCAAATATGTCGGGTGCACATGCTTTCTCAAGCCAGAAGAGACATGTATACTATCATGTGTGTGCAAATTAACTTACCCAACATAACTAAGAAAGTCTGGTACAGGATTAACGAAGTGAGGCGTCTCCCAATCTTTACCAATGTTCTCGCTGTTCGATCCTCCGGGATAACTTTGGCCCACAGTATTTTCTATGTTGAACACTTTGATTTGTCGAGTGGCGAACAATAGTACGAAGAAATCGAAGATGATCTTGTACGCGTGTGGCGGCGACTCGGCGTAAGGAAGGAACATCCATGTACGAATATGTTTCATTTGCTGAAAAATATTATTTTTTATTTTGATGTCTAGTTTATCAAATGCATTGATGTTTTGTATAAGCTACCTAATACGCTTATTTAGCCTATATGGTCCAATGGCAAGGTTATATCTCGAATACTAACTAAATTCTCTACGAAGTATTTTCCGCCCACTATCACCAACAAGCTTGAATAAGATATGTTTAATTTATAGATATTTTCTAAAGATTTTGAAAATTATTGATGATTGATTTTGTTTTTTTTTTGTTTGTTTGTTTGGAAAACAGGTTTGGAATCCGATATCGGACTCGTTGGTGAATTGGAGCTTAAATGGAATGAATAGCACTACGTTGACTAGCACTAGCCTACCGATATAGCTAGAGCCACTTAATTTTGAAACTCATAATGGTCTCCAAATTAAACTAGTACACGACAAAACTACATCAAACTATTAGGGCTCTAAGTTTTATAAGGAAATACAAAACAAATCTAGTCTTATAGCAAAAATTCTCACCACAAAGATTACGCTGAAGATCAGCTAAAGACGGAAGAAAATATAAGGGTGTAAATAAAAAAGGAAACGTTTGAAAATAATAGTTCCCTATAGCCGATGAAGCAGCTTCGGCAAGAAATTGACCTTCGGTCGGACAATACATGCTTACATTTATGTCAAGGGAATACTAGGGTTCCGGCTGGTACTTAACCAGCAACCATTTTCCACTCATAGGCAAAGGCCTCCTCCCTTTTTGTTAGGATCATCATCTGCCTAGCCTTTTCCCAACTATGTTGGGGTCGGCTTCCAGTCTAACTGGATGCAGCTGAATACCAGTATTTTACATGGAGCGACTGCCTATCTGACCTCCACAACCCAGTTCGTACTGGGTAATACGACACCCCTTGGTAAGACTGGTTGTCAGAGTTTCGGGCCACTGACTACCTGTAACGACTGTCAAAGATTTACATACAAATGACAGCCGGCACCAACGGCTTAACGTGTTTTCCGAGGCACGGAGGAAACTCGGTATGTTATGGGTGGTCGCCCATCCACGGACCAACCCAGGCAAGCGCGGCTTAACCTGACGATCGACCCCGAGCGCCTGTTATTTTATTATTTAGCCACGAGCTTTCTCTCCTCTTATTACGATATTTAATCAAAAAATCTAAAATAAGTGTTGAAGTGAAAATTATAGAATATTTTAATTGTCAAACAATTAACTTGGTTTTTTGATTTTTCGATTGCCAATCTTGACTGTCGTTTTCAAAATAAATCAACAAGTGATGTCCATTTTAACCTCGTTTATAACCTTGATATGTATCGATCGTTATCACCGCCGTTACTATTGGCACCTAAAAGGTGCCGATAGACCAATTTTCTATCGATGATCTAATGAGGCACAGAAAATTATATCTCACATTAATTCTCACTATGTGTATAGTTCGTTACCTGGTCGTCGGCCTCCCAAGGGTACGTGATACAGAGCTCAGGCAGGAATCCCACCGCTATCATATACTGGACTGGAATGAGCACGGTGATGAAGACCGTGAAGGCCGGCCACCAGCGCGCCTTCGCGCTGCGCTCGATGGACACCAGGATCAGCAGCCACGCCGCGTACAGCACCGCGTACAGGTCCATGCGAGATCCAATCACGCCCATCAGACATATCAAAGTTATCTGTAATACATCCAGGATTCTATACAATAAATGTCGTAGTTACAGCACACAGTAAAATTCGCCCGATTTTAAGATGCACGGGTGTACCTCGACATTCACCAATATCGATGGTGTCAGCCACTTAGCCAGAAATTGTTTTACTAAGGTACAATGTCCGAAGGCGACTGCAACATTTTCGCCTGTTGCCATTTTCATAAAGTAACATAGAAACTAGTCGCCTGGCTTTATAGTGCAGTCTATAGTGCAGTCTCTACGTAAAGTGAATGTGCGAGATTCGGACGGACGGTGGACAGACAGACGAGACGGAATTAAAAGGGTTCCAATTTGTCATTTGGCATCGGAATCTTAAAAAACACTGTTAATGCGAAAATGTGGAGAACACCCTCTCCACTAATGTACCTAAAGTCAGTCTGTACGTCTGTTGCCTTCAGTAGGTAAATAACAAATAAAAACATTAACCTCCACTCCAAACTTATAAAATCCATAATTTAAGAAATACTTGATACAGTGCACCAAGTCTATGTCCGCTTCCTGGCGCGTTATGTTAGGAAATATTGTTTTGGTCCTTTCCTTTGGTAATGCTCCGGATAATCTGTCAAATACATTAAAATTCAATAAATATGCCATGTCAAGAAAATGCAACTTAATTACTTCAGTAGAAAGCTTCAAACCTGAGCGATTCTTGTCTATATGTCACCAATGCGTGGAAAGTGAAAAGGGCTAAAAGACCTATGTATCCCTTGAGTATAGTCACCAGCTGTTTGTTCGGTTCAACCTTTTCAAACCCTAGCCATTCGGCATTGTTAAATTGAGTCATATTCAAGGTCTTATTTGTGAAACTCTGGAAAATTTTAAAAAAATGTTACAAAAAATGTTAATTTTAATTCGTGGTATATCCAGTGGTGCAGTACTTACGTCGTCTTTCGTGCAATTGACATCAAAACTAGCATGTTTGATGTAATCAATCTGGTAGACCATCTTAGCCATGAAATAAATACTAATTAGTGTCGACATAAGAAGTATGCAAACGCGTTGTTTTCCGAAATTGAGCCACAACGCTGGCGTGATCAGTAACATGATGGGTACGTGCATTGCGCACACCTGGAATAATGCAAGTATGTAGTAGTTATTAATTTAATATAAAAAGTCAGTTATTATGACTGCTTTCTAAGGCTAAAAGTAAAAAAAAATATGAACTTCCATTCTAGCTAGACAACCGCTTAGGTTGTGCATTTTAGCAAAAAATAAATTTAAGATTTATTAAGATAAGTAAGTAAAAAAGATATTAAAAAAAATTAAGTAGACTTGTAGAGTTATTTATGTCAGCGAGCGAAGTGAATCTTCGAAAATGGTCGAGGCGAATACATTTCGTTCTACTGGTGTCGGGTAATTCTGTAGGTTTCATTATAATCAGGCTTATTCGTAAAAAAATATGTAGTTTACTTACGTTTATAACGCAGAGCAGCATCAAGGAAAGGAAAACGATTTTGATGAGGTGCAGCTCGAGGTAGATGAAGACATAGTTTATGATCTCGTCGGCGGTGTGCTTGGAGGCGTGGTAGCGGCGCACGACCATGTGCCACAGCGCGCTGAGGCTGTCCGAGCCCGCCGCCTCGGGCGCCGCGCCCGGCGCCACGCCCGACGGCGACGCGCCCGTCGCCGTCAGCCGACGCGCGTGCGACCTGTGCGCATGGAACACGTACACGCAGCAATTCAAGTATTAAAACATTTTGACAAAATTAGAATTTTCCGTAACTAACATCTTTTATTTTAACTTTTAATTAATTTTTATTTCGAGGAATGGATAACCATGAAAATGTCACCCACGACTAAATTAATTTTTAATTTTGTGTGCATGTATATGTGGTGTAACGAATATCCGCATTGGCATTCGCGAATATTCGCTTATTTCTTGACATTCGCATTCGCAATGTTTTGCGAATATAAACGTCAGAAAAAGTAACTAGTCTGTTTTTGTTTACGATCTTTCGGTAGTACCGACTCTATACAAGTAGTATATCAACTTGACGCGAGGCAAACAAACAACCATCGGGTTTATTCGGAACAGCTCAACAATTCTCAATGCAATCCGACAAATATTTGTGTGTGCGATACACGTGACTAGTTAGAGGTTAAATTTGAAGCACAGATGAATGGCGCATGATTATAACAAAATATTCGCGAATGCTAATGCGAATATGTTATACCGACAACAACGTAGAGCACCCAATAATTAGCCGAAACCGAAACTGTGGCCGAAACTGGCCGTAACCGAAACTGAAACCGAACATTCGGTCGGTCACTAAAATAAACACAACATCACTCCAGTTTTTTCCAAACGGTTAGGCAAAGGTACACATATAGTACACACAAAATTAATTTATGTTTAGGCCCCATGTAATAGGCGGCAAAGCGATTGCATCGACCGAGCACAAATCCAAACTCGGAACTGCTATTGAAAAGAATCCCTTAACAAAACCCATAAATGGGCACATAGTTTGAAATGGTGTTGTAATTCAAATAAAACAATTCGTACTAACCTTGCAGATGGTACATAAGTGGGAGCTGGCTGTATTGAAGACAGCTCGATTGATTGATCCGGTTCTGTACCAGCTTGTGAACGAGGGTTTGTATCTTCAGATGGCAACTGTGGCAACTAAAACGTATTGAAAAACTTTATATTTGACTTAAGGCGAGTACATACTAAAGCATTGATTTCGAACAGTTTTAAAGTTGCTGACTGACCTAAAATTTTATCGTACGGTAACATCAGTATCGAAGTTAATACTTTAAGTCATAGGTCCCAACCTTTTATGGACAACCCAAAATCCCCTTTTACAAAATAATTAAATATAAACAATTTACATGGCTAGATAAAAAGTATTTTCATGAAAATAGAGGTGTTTCGTAACACCCCCCATTTGCCTTTGGACCCGCTACCGCCCCCTTGAACAGCTCCAGCGCCCACTAGGGGGCGATACCGCCCTCGTTGGGAACCTATGCTTCAAGTTTACTAAAAGGGATTCCCTGTACAGACCATACTAAGGCCCACTTTGTGACATGTGCCACGTCTAAATGATACAGATCAATCGACACTTTATAAGTATTTCATTCAATACTTACATCGTCTCTCATCGTCGATACCCCATCTTGACTTGGCTTACCCGACTCTGGTCGAGAAGGTGCTATACTATTTGACCTGTTAAAAACAAACACTGTTTCAAGCTTTCACGGTTTATGACTGAAAAAACTTCGCACCCCGCTACTGTATCGCGTAAGTGATAGTGTAAGTTCTGTTAAAAACAATATCAACATACAAGTGAAATTTTAGTCATGTTCGTATTTAAAACTGTCGCAGTACATCGCGCATTACGATACTTACCTAGTCTTTGGATCCGATAACGCCATAAAATCTTTATGGAAATAATGAACTTGCAATATAGTTATGATAAGGAATGATGTGGGTGTTAATAGTTTGACGAATAGGTCCGCTGGATGGTACGGCTCCAATCCCAAGTCCTGTTGTCTGAAATTCGAAGGAAAACACATAGATTGTGTGTATTAAAAGGGGAGATTAGTTATTTTTAAATTTCATTGATTGATTTTACTTACAAACTCTCATCGATCAATAAATACTGTTCTATAATCTTCGAAAAGTTGTCGAACTGATAAATGTATATAAGAATAAGATTTATCATTGAATATACGATGACTACTATCCAAAACATGTAGATTAATTTGCGCCACCAATACCAACTTATCTGGAAACAAAAGAGGATTAATCTGAGATGTTTCTCGACTTACAAGACTCAGAAACAGCAGTACCTAATAAAATGGGGTGAATGAGGGACTAATCGGGACGAAACAAGGTATTTTTATGTTAATTAAATGTTATTGGTAGCCTAAAAGGCATCTATTTTTTATTAAATCAAAACTATAATAATTCCAATAACTTTTTAATTACAAATTATTTGTATTCAACGTTGAAATACATTACCGTTCAAAGTTTTGTCCCTATTCACCCTCGCATCTCCATTCACACCGTTTTACGGTATTTCCATTGAAGTTGAAATATTTTGAAATAATTGACGGTCGATTTTAGACCAAAAATGTTTTTCGTTATCATAAACTTATTTGTATAATTTTTACCTGGAACATGAGTATGAACGCGAGGAAGAGGAACATGTAAATGATCCGGAAGATGGTCATGCGCTTGCCGGAGATGCCGATAACGAACAGCATGATGACCACGACGTAGATCCAGTAGCGTGCGCACAGCGATCGCAGCACGTCGCCTAGCGCGCGCATCAGACGAGAACGTTTCATTTCATCTTCCCGCGTGCCCAGAGCTACCGAAATTGTTATAAGTTTATTGATAATGCTCGATATTGAACCCATGGTTACATTTCTGACGTAATTACTACGTATATTCTTCTAGACAACGGCCTTCTAAAGTGTGGCTTTATTATTTGATGTTTTTACTTGAAGGGCACTTCGAGGTCTTTTGTCATTTCGAGGAATATATTGCGTTGGAAATAGGTTTGCTGGTGTTTGAAATTTTCATTGAATGTTACAAAAATAAAATTAATAATAATATACATATAATTAATTTAAAATGTCGTGACTGTCAGTACAAAATCTGCAAAAGCGTTAAAATACATATTGCACAGATTGAGTATTTGAAGCGGGACTCCAAAACTCCAATAAAGGGCCCTTAGGACAAAAGCTAAAAACCGTCCATCAGTGATGAGATTTATCTCATCTTAGCTGTTGCCCGAGACCTCCGTTCGCTTGAAATGATTAGAAAAATATTACTTCCCTTTTTTAATCGGATTTTTTTACCAATTTCAAGGGTTTTAGTTTTTTGCACCGAACGCTAGTAGTAAAAAAAAAATTTAAAAAATACTTTCATAAGCATTCAGTAAAAAGCTGTTGTTTCTAAAACTACCAATATTTTAATTTTACCTAAGAAAAGAGAGTTGATTAAATATAGCTGACAAGAAAAGTAATTTTTGTCTTTACTCAGTTTTTGTTCGTTTCGTTCTGAGTTTCTATCTTAAAAAGTCAACCTGTACACCGAATCATATTACTCCTCTTCAGGAGTGAGACTCAATCGAAATTTAAAGATGTGCAGTTTTTATTGGTAACAAACATGTGAATACAATATAAAATTATATTTAAAATATTTTAGAGTGCTAAGCAGTTAAGAGAGATTCAGCTGAAATGAAGAAGACGAAACTTAGTCAAATGTGGGAAACGATTTCTTACAGAATGGGATTAAAAATGATAGTGCATTTAATTATTGTAATACATTTTGACTTGTTCTTAGTGGCCATCATAACTAATCACATTCTTTAAGGTAAAGTGTGTAGTTTATTTATAGTCATTTGATTACCGTTCACCAGACCTGTCCCAGGGTAGTGGTAAAATAGAAAACAATGCATTATATATTTATAAGTTAACAAATAGGATCGATAATTTTGTTGATTTTAAAAGTAATAAATGCTTCGAAGAATCTGAGTGTCACTTGCAGTTCTCATCGTTGAGATCACTTTTTTTTCTGGACTATACCTGTGATCTTTCGCTACGGAGATACTGAAGGTCGAAAATTCAGTTTTTTTATGACTTTTTTTTTTACGAAAACCTGTTTATGAAATAAATATCCATATGATCCCACTGCATGTACAATATTTTGCGTACGTAACATTGCACGCTATAAATATATTTTTCCTGCTATTTATTATTTTTGTACAATATGACATAAGTTTGATGTCCAGAATGTGTAGACGACCACTTTGTAATTGGTCTTTCCTTCTTTTTAGATTCTGTATTTGGAGATCATATTTTAGAATGGTCAAGCCTCCCAGATCGAAATATTTGGATATTTATTTGGATTTTAATTCAGGATCTGCTATTAAATATGGTCACAAGTGTCTAAGAAACCACTTGTATAATATTACGTTTGATCACTAAGCCCGTTGAAGCATAAAGGCGTTTAAATATTCACCACTAGCTGCAGTGGACGCGGTGAGTTGCAAAGGCGCCGCCATATCCGCGATGACAGCTGACTTTCGACGCTGGCGTATGTCCTGCACGCGCTGCCTCAGAGTCACCCAGAACATGCACGTGAACAGCGACTTGATCAGCAGCGGTATGCACGTTTGATTTTCCGCGCGGCCCAGACCTATCTGCTGGAGATTCACGTGCTGAAAAACAAAAATAATTATATCAGCTGAATTACGCCTACTGCTTGAAGAAAGCCGGCAAAAATCGCGGCCAAACGCAGGCTACCGGCTGGCGACGCTGTTGCAACACGATTGTCAGTTGCGTGGACTCGTGTTAAGTTGCTCAGAAGCAATACCCGGCGTCGTAATTAGGACTCCAAAAAACATTGTGATTTTGTGAGTGCATTTTGCTGTGACTTTACATCGAATTCCAGTAGTGCGAGTAGCAAAAAACTAAGAAAGTGGGTAGACAGATGTCTGCTTCTAATAATTTATTTACCATCCACCCGTATTCCAGTCATCCCGCGACGAAATATCGGGAGCTCATAATAATTGAAAATCATAATAATGGAAGATATCCCGTAAGTGACAAAGTAAGTTAAAAAACAATTTATCATTAATCAATATATCATTAGTCCTGCGTATAGAACTATCTAAGCCCAAACAGCTGCAGTACACGTTAAACTAAGAGCGACTTTATTATGAATTGCTTCGATTTTTCCTAGTAAAATTCTAAGTGCTTGATAAACAGTTTGTTAAATATAAGGTAGGTATTCCTTGATAATTTACTAACCTCGATATTACTAGGCAGCTCACTCTCGAGGAGATTCATACCGTATATGTACTCTGCGATGAGCAACAGCATGGCGTAGAGGACTAATACGGGACTTGTCTTGAGCATGAACCCTCGCTGGTCGTGGCACAGCCACACCACGTTCGCCCACATTAGGAACACGAACGTCAGCCACGAATGGTACATTATACTCCAAGCCATCATCGTGATCGTCGTAGCTATGTACGATGACCTGAAAATTTATATTAAAGTTGAGCACATAACACCCCCCGCCTCTGCCGCTTCCCCTATGTTCCTCAAAGGGGTAAGGCATAGGTTTTTAGTATAACTACATATCAGAGTTATACCTTGGATCTAAATGCCATTCCCAGGTAATAGAAGTAGACTAGATTATCATCAACCAGATACAAAACCAGCCTCCAAACTACTACAGAGCTTCCTTGGTAAAACTCAAGTAACACGTCGCACGACCCGTATGGAACCCAACCCAAGACACCTACTACATTAGAGAAATGAGGGAGCGAGCACACTTATCAACAAGGGATGGGTTTGAGCCAGTCAGAATGAGCTTTAGTATAACTGTAGTAATTTCCTGAGGCAGTTTTAAATATAAATTTTATCACATACATAGCGTTAATGTATCATCGAGACAATAGTTTATACTTTGATACTGACCTGATTAGAACTTGGAAGAAGTCGACTATCGCCATAATAATGTCATCAATCAAGGTAGGATCAGAATCTAATCCAACTGTTGACTCTATAATAAATAAGAATTTCATATATGTTTGTTTGTTAGTCAGTTTATTAACATTCAATTTACAACACAATTAATAAAGGAGGTTTACCTGTGTCCTGAAGCACGACGGAACCCATGGAGTCTTGTCGCATCTGTCTCGCAGTGGACGTGGTCGGATCAAATGACCGTCGTTTCGATGAACTCACGCGTATTAGCTGCACGTGAATAAAAGTGTCAAAACAGCACCTAGATTTTATTAGATTTTTTCAAAATCATTATTTTCATTCCTCGATTTATCATTCAAAGTTCCACCATGCCTCGTACCAAGGAACGCATTTCCACAGCATTAATTCTACTTTCATGTCTCTTTTACCTCACTCAGCATTCTCTTCCATACATAAGTGTAGACACCAGCACACCATTGTTAAACAACCAAACGCCTGTCCTCACCCTACATGGATAGCGTCGACCACAGCTTCCCTCCACACATTGTCATAGGCCTTCTCCTAGTCCACGAAAGCACAGTAGAATTTCTTGTGCTTTGCCAGACGCTTTTCGGCTTGTACAGAAAGGAGGCTAAGGAAATGTTCAGGTCAGACCTGTATTGTTTGGTTGTTTTGAAAAATGCTATGCTATTTTCGGTGAAATTTAAATCAAACAGCGTGTACCATAAAGGTGTGGTCATATTTCAGGGTGTGATTCAGGCCATCAAATTGACCACACCTTTCTGGTACACCCTGTATACTTGCCTACTTTAGAAAAAAAAATACCGAAAAATGATACATTGTAGCGGTGGTTATATAAGCAATGAATGACACATCAAGCATGCAGTACACACAGACTACGTGATAACACACAACACAAGAGGGTTAACGAATGTGCACAAGACGCGTGTTAGATCGATAGGCTGGTTAAATATGATAATGATAACCAAGCATTTCATTGTTCTCTGATACACAGGTTATTTCCAGTTCTAATAAGGATTGCCATCTGGATCCGAATCAAGAAATATCTACGGGAATAATGTTGTCAACTTCAGATGGTTTATTAAAAAATACAAATGAACAGGATAAGTTTTGTTTGTTTCCATTTTATAAAGCAAGATATTTCTTGGCTAGGATGCACACAAGGTTTCCCACACATACAAAACACAAATAAAACAAAAGAAGATACCTACAGGATCAGTCTCTCTGGCCTCAGTGCGGTGTGCTTGATTATTTATGTATGGAATTGATACCTATAAAAGAATGAAAGCCGGTTGCAAAAAACAAAATATTTAAAGTGCCAAGCTAAAAGAAAATTAAATTCCAGACCTGGGTTCAGCAGAAGCACCCATGCCTGACAGTATTGGATTAAAAAAAAACAACTTTTAGGTAGGATTTTATTTACAAATTATCTACGAAATCGTGCCATGCAGTTATAAACATTATGACATACTAAACTAACTAAGAAGTGAAGCCAATATACAATGTGATCAAAGTTTTTAGTGCTCTACCGAAGTGAGAAAGATACGAACAAGATAAAAACTACTTAACCGTAAGTAGAAATACACGTAACATTTAAAATATAAACATAATGATTTTCTGAACCTAAATACAAGTGATGCAAATAGCTATTGTTGAAATAACAGAAACTATTGTTTGTTCGCTGACTAATATAGCAACTACACTGAATTCATTAGTAAGTCAGGATCAAAATGAGTCTAGAAACTACACTTGTATTCAGAATCGATGTAAGAACCAATTACTACGACAAAACAACATTGTGTGCTATAATGAATAAGTAGGGACCCGTGAATAATTCTCGTAAGCTTACTCGAACTTTTTTAGTAGCACTTTTCCACTTATCCCGAGTGAGTCGCCGGCTGCCACGGTGGAAGGGGATTCCCCGCGTCAGAGAACCGTTCACCTTGCCCTCTTCTAAGCCGGAAAGGGCGCTCTTTTTTTTCGCCTAAGTTCCCAGTATGATAGCACAGGAAATATATAATATTGCTAAAGACTGTTATTTGCCTTGGCTCTAGTTAATTTATCGGTGATTAGATGATACAATTATTAGAAAAAATAAGCTTCAAGTCTTGCTTGAGCTGTAATTCAATGCGAAGCCTCTGTCATTGTTTTTAATATTTTTTATATTATTAGTGTTGATTAGGACTACAATAGGCATAGACGAATTTACAATAGTTCGTAGGCCATATATTATATTACTATGCAGGGTGAATTTATCACGTGAGCGTGGAAGACCAAATCCGAAACATTAAAAAAAAAAACAATATTCCTATCCAGGAATCGAACCCGTTGATTTCGGAAACAAAAAACATTCGATGGTGTCGCTAATAAGAATCAAATTCTGGGAAGTAATGACATACGGCAAATAAAAATAGACACGGAACAGCTATTTGAGCATTTTTCGCTTTTAATTGTTCCTCATGGTTTCGGATTTGGTCATCCAAACCCCACTTGAAAAACCCAGCCTGTATACGTTTTTGCGTTAAAAGAAACATGATTTTAAAGTTACCAATCTCATGTTATTTAAAAAGCATACAGCTGGTGATTTTAGGGTTAGTCAAGGTCATTATTGTTATTAAATCACAGTACTAACTTACTACGTTATTATGCAAATATACATACCTTTGGTTTGAACAGTTGTCGGGTCTCAAGTGCGAGGACGAAATATGTGAACAGTATGACAAACGGACTCGCTAATGTTGCCCACATACTGTCATCTGATACTTCATACGTAAAAAGTGATGGGTTTGTGTCGTTGATAATTACTAATTTTGTTAGACCGAAGTACCTGCAAATGTTATTGTTGATTTACTCTCTTTTATATAGACATACTATACTAATGATTTAGATGTGAACGTTTGGATGTATGTAACTCAATTACGCATTTCGGATTAGGACTAACATTGTGCACACAAGTAGACTATGACCTACATTGAAGGTCTACTAATGCAAAAGTTAAGTAAAGAATAAGGTCCAAAAATCTATTGGGGTCAGCTTCCAGTCTAACCGGATGCAGCAGCATACAGTATTAAAATACTACGCTATCTGACCTCCACAACCCAGTTACTGTGTAATGCGATAGATACCTCTTGGTAAGACTGGTGGCCAGACATTCAGGCTTCTGAGTCCCGGACGACTGTCAAAGATCTACAAATGACAGTCGGAACCAACGGCTTTCTGGGGTGGGAGGGTAATTAATAGCCATGTATGTCAAAATATGAATCGACTTGTGTGCAGCAACTATTGCCATTGGTCATGTTTACCATACACTTAGTCTCACAAAAACGAAAATTATAATCATCCTTACCTAGCAAATTCTTTATCCGGTGGATAAAGTTCCTCCAACACAGAGCACTGGTAAACCAACTCCACTATGGTGTGGATGGCCATGATGGCCATGACGCAGCGGCACACCACCGCAAAAGCCTTGCTGAGCGGCCTGCCCAGTGCCCAAGCAGTCGCTGAGCCCATGAACACGAGGTAGTAGATACCAGACGTTATGCTCGGACGCATTATACCGGAGAACATTATCAGGATCAAGCATAAATATTTCCCTGAAAACAAAAATTATAAAAATAAGGATTGTATAATTTCTATTAGTAATCTAAGTTTTAAAAAAGCTCCGTTACTTATTTTCTCGTTTCAAAGTGTGGATAAAAGAGCGATACGAACGATATCCAACCACCGTGGTAGTCGTGCCACCATCAGTGCAATCTTTGGGTGCTTTGGTGGAATCTGACTAGGCAAGCCAAAGACAAACTGAAAATCGAAAATAAGTCGTTTGAGTTGTTTACCTGCACTTGTCACAAGTGGATAACGCTGATATTTAGTTTCTGGTTGCTGCACTGGCTCTGCCGACGGGCCTATTAGCAATCTTTTGACTACGTAGTACACTAGCATCGACGTTGTGGTGTTTATAATCTGAAATTCAACGTAACAATTAATCATTTAGACATTTATTTGTTACTTACTACACTACTTTTGTTATATTTTTTAATGAAGAATTCTATCCTCAACTTACTCAAGTAATGACTTCACTAAGCAATTACTTAGCAACAAGTAATTACTTGTTTATAAATACGAGTGTTAGACCAACGAGCCAGTCGTTGTAGTTATGTTATTTCAAAGTAGCCTTTATAATTGCAATTAACACTGGATCCATAAATAAAATTCATATTTACCTCGGGCAGCATGTAATGCACAGCCTTAAGTGGATCTATTTCGGAATAAGACACAAAGCCTAGATTGTGGCCAACGATATTGATGATAGGATACTGCACGAGTAGGGTGCCGTAAGGTGTCACCGATGCCAGCATCGTGTGCCATGCGATATGCAGAAACAGCAGCAGGAATGATACCAGCACGTTTAATAACAAATATGCGCCGCGCCATCCTGGAAATTAAATCGTTGGTTATGATAGGTTTGATATACTACCTACTACGTTCCTAGTCTGCTTTAGTAGGTACCAAAATATGAAATAAATTAATCATTATTGAGTCTCAAAATAGGTATTATGTTAATCTTGGTATTATTCACATAACATCACGCCTGTAATCTCCAAAGGGTAAGAGGTGTACCCAATAGTACACCCACATTTCGCCAGTTATGTTCAGTCCTATGTAATAGTGGGCGAGTCTATTGCCATCAACCGGGCACAAATCCAGACTACGTGGCTGCCACTGAGAAATTCCGATGGAAAAACCCAATAATAATTTGCCCGACCCGGGATTCGAACCTAGGAATTCATGCTCAGCAGTCGCGATTTCGACCACAAGACCAACGAAGTAGTCCTTGGTATTATTCATAATACATAGTAAAAAAGTGAATAGTTTAGCAACAAACCGACCTTCTTACGGTACGTTACAAACTTCCAGGCCAGATAAGACACTAGTGTAACAAGACCCCAATACAGATTTCTATGGTATTTGTCTAGACTCGATAAGTGACATACCGCTTGTTTGCAACAATAATGACATAACTCGAAAAATAAGAAATACAGGACAGCTTTTTTGTAAGTTCTAAAAATATTTTCAGTATATCGCCAATATTTTTTTTGCATAGAGAAACTTTTTATCAAAAGATTAAAGTTTTATTTTACGTATTTCGTTACTTAATTTAATACTTGCTTTCCTTAATTTTATATTCAACTACAAACAACATCGAAAAATCTAAATTCTTGAGTTATGTCATCCTTCTCGCAAACCAGCGATACGAGTACGTTATTTTTGGTATGCACGTTTTAACCAACACTAGGCCTCACCTAAATGTTCGAACCCTGTAATAATATTTATTTTAGGAATTCAGTTAGAGGTGCCTGCGATCCAGAGCTTTTTTTGTAACACCTTGTACTTGTACTTAGGGTAGACTTCGTTTATGCGCTTAAGTTGAACAGTTTCTCACCTTTGAATGTTCTGTTGTCTGGTACGTTTATTAGTGGTGCTAATAAAAACAGCAGGAGATATATTATTGAGATGCCGAAAGGTCGCAGTGCTATACCTGTAAATAAATGCAAAGTATTCATTAGGAAGACACGTCATTTAACATGATGAGATATCGATAGTTGCAATAATTAATAAAAAATATTTGTTTGGTAAATATAGTCAGTCAACCCCACATCGGTGTTAAGGGTAACACTGGACCTTGAGCTAGCCTAGCGATATAAGGAGTTTCAACTAAAATAAGATGTCAGCTTTCATCTATCTACTGCTTTTTTTACCATTACCACTGACGTGCGGTTTTCTGTACATAAAACGCATACGGTGCCCTCCAAGTCAGTTGAAATTATTCGCGTCAGACGTTACATTGCATTATCATCTGTAATCCATGATTCTTATTCATTCTATTCCTTTGCTTATTTTGCACAGAATACAGAGACGAACTTAATGCCATAGGCATTGCCTACTAGTCAACCTTATTATTATTACCTTATTTATTTACGTTCCACAATGTAGGTAAAAGGTGGAACAAAAAGGCTTACAGTTATGAACACTATTATAACCATTTCTAATTATAATGTACAATAATAGAGTTATTAGTAACATAATTAGTACAATTATAGATATAGTAACATAAAAGCAACATCATAATATCGAGATCAATAGTATTATATTTTAATATTTTGTAGTTTGAAGTGTGTGTCTATATCTGCGGCATCATAGCTCCTGAATGGATGAACCAATTTTGATTAAGTTTGTTTTCGTTTGAAAGGTGTCTTAATCGAGCATGTTCTTAGCTGTTTCAAGAAAATGTGCTCAGCCGTTTGAAGATCTTCACCTCTTTTCTAGTTTATGAAGAGATATAAACAACTACCACAAGTCTGATCGATTTGAAATCCTGTCCCTTATCAATGATACTACAAAGCATGATAACTTTGACCTGATGCGCAGACATCACCAAGATCATGCAGGATACCCAACCCGCCAGAAGAACTCCCTTTTAAGAGGTTTTTACTGTCTGGGGTTTCTTTATTTTTTTTTTTCAGAATTAAGGTAAAAGATCAGAAAATGACTAAATGTAATTTGAGCAATTTTGATTTTTGACAAAAATTGTTAATTCACAAAATGATACTAACTTTTGGCAGCTGAAATTCATGTGTTAGGCATCTTTCTTTTTCTTTTATTGTGTGGTTAGTGCCTAACCTAGTGTTAGAGTTTTTATGCCGCCCATAGGCCTCTGACTTGGCTTTACATACCGTCGAGAAATATCTTTCAGGCATGCTGGTTTACTCAAGATGTTTTCCTTTACCGAAGCAAGTAATAATTATTTAATAATGATAAATATCCGAAACATCAGGAGGTCTTGGGTTCGAACTTGAGACCAATGACAGCTAAAAACTGCTTATTAAATAAAATAAAAAAAAAAACAAAATGTCAGGCAATCTCTTATTTATAGATAGTTGGATTAGTCCACACAAACGTTATAATGCACGGTTCAAATATTTGAAACTAAATTTCGGATGGTAATGCGACATAACGTCTGAAGTGAATAATTTCAACAAACTTTAGAAAGGCACTGTAAATCATTAAACACCAATCATGAACAGAAATAAACACGGAGCCCTTAACAGATAAATTGAATACACGAGAAAATTAAACCGAAAAAAAGGGAAACATGAAAAATGCCGAAACACGAAAGGAAAGTCAATAAAGGGAAAGTCGCAGACACTATAAATCACAGGCACAAGGCGCCGCCGCCGCCGCGCCGCGGCCGCCCGGCTAGCAATAGGACGTTCAGATTTCCAGAATTGTTTTAGCCTTCTCTACGAGCTCTAAGCTACGTAGGCGGTTTATGTCAGCTTATAAAAATATCTTATTCATACTCACTTCAGATTACCCTGAATTGAGAAATTGGATAAAGTATTTGCTTAACTCATCAAAAGAAATTCTTGTGTAGTGATTAAGATTTTTCATGCCCCGTATTACTTACCATTATTTGCGTTTTAAAGTCAGTTTTAAATATTTTTTACCTACTTAGTAGAACACAATTTAACCTTTATACAGGGTGGATTTATTAGACGTGGTTGAAAAAATATATTTTACAATATAAACACGTTTCTTTGTGATTTATTCCCGAAATAAAGCAACTTTTGATATTCATTTCTTTTCAATATTTTATCCCTTTTAACTTTTTTTCTTTGTAACTTAATTTTAATGGGGTTAACCCAATTAACCTATATAAGGTTAACCCTATTTTTATAGCTCGGCAATTACATCAATCCACTTTATCACAAAAATTCGAATGAGTAGGTATTATCAGCAGGTAAACGTGACATTGAACTTGGTATTATATTGGCCTTGGTATTATATTAGTAGTTCACTATTACAGAGTTGTTTCAAAAACACAGTTTCAAGAAATATCGGAACCTGTAGAACGTATTCCTAAAGTATATACCTAATAGGATAGTCGAGGAGTCCTAGTTTTATATTCTATCTATGTACTTACAACATTCTGGAATTTACAAAGGTACATTTACGTATTTGTGGTCAGTCTTGTTGGCCACTCCTTTTCTAGACAATATATTCAAGCTCTTTTTCGCAGCTTGATTACTTTTCGAACCTTCTACGCCTAGGCAGCAGGCAGTGAATACCATAGAAATATGTATATTAGGCTCATTAAATCATCCTATTTACAAAAAGATAGTCGTGAAAAGCTAATAACGAAGGAGAACACAATTTTGCGGGGCAACGTTCGTTATGGTGGCCCCAAATGCCACAGTAACATTTAGAATTTGTTCTACTTCGTTTTATAGCCTGCCCTATTTCCTCTCGCGTCCTACCACTGTCATAAAAACCATGCTTAATATTTTCTTATGTTTATACATAAGCTGGGATTCGCTAATCAAAATAGAATGGCTAAGTGATGGTTGCTAAAACCGTTTCCAATGCGTATAAACAACCGATCAATAACGTTAGAATTTTAATGGAAAGGATGAGTTATCTGATGGATACTGAAGATCAATCATCACTTCCGATAAAAATTAAATATTGATTTAACTTTAAATTATGTTAAGCATACGTTACAATTTGCATAGCATGTATGTGTGAAGATAAAAAAAACAGTCTAGTGCGAGTCGGACTCGCACACAAAGGGTTCCGTAGCACCAAACAAAATAATACAATTATTTATAACGTACATTAATAGGTCTATTTACACTCAACAGCAAAATATTATTTGTTTTTCAAAATATTTGAATGTAAAACAAAGTTACTGCTCCTCCTTCGTGGGACGAAAAAAATGCAATTTAATTAAAAACCCGAACAAACGAATTTATGTCTCAAAAAACAGTATTTTTTTTAAACAGATTCTAAAACTACCTATTTTTTTAATATCAAATAAAAAATACACGTGATGCTGGGCGGCGGGAGGACTGGTAACCTAAAGCCTCACGATGTATCACCAAGGGAAAGGGGGCTATAAAAGTGGCCTAAAAAATTTCAAGTGATTTAAGGATGGCCCCTTACAAAATAAATATAAACATTGGAGGGCCATCTTATTTTTTCTATTCGTAATTTCACATAAATCTTGTGTAGCAGCTCATAGAAGAACCCTGCTCTCGGAATTTCAACTGTGTGTTGCCAACAGTCTCGGAGTAAAATGAGTGCGGTCAGGACGAATCTATAAAGGGCCCTACAGACTCACGCCAAGAACACCCGAGAAGCGTGAATGTGATCGTTCTCATTGAGAAGAAGTCTCTGCGAGCCTTCTCGCCGAGTCTTCTCGGGTGAATCTGTAGGGCGTATAAGGTTTCCGATTTTGCCATTTGGCAACGGAAACCTAAAAACTAGTAGAAATCTACTTAAACAAATGAATGCCACCATCGATAGAAAACACAAGAGATAGTCGGTACTTATGTCAAGTGTCAACCTACATAGCCCACTGATTAAATTAATGAAAGTATCGTTCAATTTTATTAGTTTTCGGTAAAAATCATTTTGTTATTATGTATAAAACCTGCTCCAAGATTAAGTGAATCATATTGTAAGTGATCTTTGTAGGATTTGAGAAATTGGTGTACATTAAAAGTAAGCACTTAACTTGATATTGCTTCATTGTTATAATTCAAATACCAAGAAGTCTATAAAGTAAATATAGGCACTTTAATATAATCCATTAACTTAGATAATAGTCACAGGCTTGTGTATTTTACGGTATTTAAGAAAATCTGATGGAGAAGATAAGTATCACAAGTTACGTGAGGGTTGGTAACTAACTAGGTAGCTACTGTAAAAATTGTGAAAGTTTGTATGACCCTCTGACTCTTTGCCTAACTTCGGCAAACTACATTGTTAATACGCGAGAAGAATTCTGCTAACATGGACGTAATAAAAAATAACAAGCTAACCTACCTTGCTAAAAAGATAATATACCGAATATAAAATATAGAGAAACGACAGTTTGATTAAGGGCACACCCTGTAAACCTTCTACATGCAATTCAATATACATTATTAATGAATTTCTAATGCGAACTGACATGCATGTCATGCGATTGTTTAGTCACGGCTACAAAATGTAAATAAACAATCATTAATTTTATTAATAACTAGCTTATGCCAGCGGCTTCGCCCGTGTGAAGATGGTGTGAAGTTCGATAATACCAGCGGTAACTTTGTGCTCTTTTGTCTTTATGTATTTTTCCTGTAATGTGTTTTGTGTGTACATAAATAAATAAATAATAAATAAATAATTGACCCATAGGATCGTCCTAACGGGATGAAAAGTAGCCTATGTGCTAATCCAAACTATAATCTATCTCTGTGCCAAATTTCATCCAGATCCGATCAGCCGTTCTGGTGTTATTGAGTAACAAACATCCATCCATCCAAACTTTCGCATTTATAATATTAGTATACATTTTACTGTCTAATATCTATGCAACATGCCAAGATAACAATGCATTTCCGGGGTGGCAGGGACACCGACGCTAAAACGGTAACCACGAATTCAGCACATCATTCTGAACCCCCCCCACATAGAAATTTTTCGTCGATTATTAAAAAAAGATATCTGCTGTTTCCTACAAAACTGCAATACTTACACGATAAGTAGTGAATAACTTGTATAATTTAAAATTTTGTATAGTATTAGCAGTACACCACTGACTACCCCCCTTTTTTTCTATTTCATGTTCGTACAATCCATCCAAAGGTTGTCTGGAAGAGATCGCTATCAGCGATAAGACCGCCATTGTAACCATAAAATTAATTTTTGTAAAACCGTTCTGTATCAATTTTGGTGTACAATAAAGTATATTCTATTCTATTCTACTTACACACGGTCAAATAAAAATCATTTTTTTACCTTTTTATAGTGCTTTGTTGATACATAACTAATTACACTGACACTTGTATAACTATAGATAGCACCTGCAGCTAGCACACGTTTTAATTTTATAAGTTTAGATGCTGTGGTATCTAGTTCCAATAACAGACAAAATTTTTGACTAGCTCTGAATGATAAGTGAAAACCTAGTTCACAAGTAAATATGTTACGTTAGGGCCCTTTATAAAGTAACGATGCAGATTCCCTGTACGATAATGCGAAACCAGCAGGGTTCGGTTTTTTCTTACTGAGGTACTGTACCCTAAAAATAAAAAAGATGTGTGACAAAAAATAAGTATGTCACTGGACTACCAGAACTATTTATCGGTAAATATTGCAGTTTGCGGTTCAATAGTTATCTAATCAACATCGACATAGTTTACGATAGATTATAACACGAGTACCTCGAATCTCGATAGTATATTTTGCGACTTTCATTTCATTAATAAAGTCCAAAATTATAGTAATGACGATCTTTATGAGAATGTTTTGTACGGAACTTGTGATTAGGATACGGTAATTAAAAATACTTGAGGTACTCCGGTAATTGTCGTGTATAAAACACTTGGACTTCGCCCGCGACTTCGTCCGCAAAAATTGCGATAGCTCGGCTACTAAGCATGTTACTGTTACTGCTAGCTTGTGTCATCCCACTGCTGGGCAAAGGCATTTTTCCCCATAACTTCCAGATCCTTCGATCCAGGGCTAATGTGACCACTGGTTGTTGGTTCTGTCCAGCTCGTTCCGCCATCTTCTACGTGGTCTACCGCGTCGTCTTCTGGCTGTATCAAGGCTCCACAACGATATAAATATAATTTATAGCCTATAGCACTCACGAATAATGTAGCTTTCTATCAATCATATTTTTTTAAGAATCGGATCAGTAGTTCCGAAGATTATCCCCAACATACAAACTTACAATCAAATTTTACCTCTTTATAATATTAGTAGGTATAGATGTGTCCTTTGATTATATAATGTCTAGATAGAGCGTCGCCCTACAATCGTATCACAGAAAACGAGTCAACATTTTCAAGTATCTGTGCGTGCAGGCGTCGTTTTACACTATGCGTCTATGTCTTTGTGTGCGTAAATAATGATACCAGCTACTACAATTATCTCATAAATCACATTAAAAAATAGACTTATTAAATAAGATAAGTTTTAGGTGTATGACACGATCTGCACTGATTGGCGGGCAAGCACTTGTGAACCAATAGTTGGTTGACACTTTTTAACACGTTTGCGCGCACTTGACGCTCCATCTAGACATTATATAATCAAAGAGATGTGTCATACGTACAGTATTGACGTTGTTACAGACATTTACTATTCTGTTTAACTTTTTCTGAAATATTTGACTTTTTGTACAAATATCTAGTCTTTACAACTTGTTTCGATATCGATAAACGAAATTAGAACACGTTTTGTAGAATACATCTTTTATACCTTGGTAGGTATATAATGAATTAGGAAAACGTCAACCATAATTTTAAGTCGCTTGTGATGTGACAGACGGTTGGAAGGATGAAAAACATCCGAGTAGTGTTCCACATTTCTAATTAAGGAACATAAAAATCTGACACACTCCGCGAGTATGGTATACCTACACTTGGTGCAACATTTTCCGGTCGTTGTTCCTCTGATTCATGATTAGTCATCGTTAATTACCATATCCGTCGTCCTATTATTTGAAGACGATTGACTGGCAAATGTGGCACGTTGGTCTTCTGGTAATATACTTTTAATTTGAGGTCATTTTAATAATTCGGCTCTCTAGTGATAAAAATGTTTTGATGGTCCTGTATTGGTAAGAATTCTATGAGTGTTCGTCTACAAAATCAACTTAGTGTGGTGTGCTACCTACCGATCTATGCTCGAAGTTTCTTTGCAGAATAAGTTGCGGTGATAAAAGCTACTCCGAAAACAGAACAAATTGCCTATAATTATATTTACTAACTGTTGCTCGCGACCATCGGTGCAATTATTACAAAAATATTACTTCCCTATTTGAATCGTATTTTGTTAACAATATCAAGTTTTGTTTTTTTTGCACCAAACCCTATTTTTTTTTAAATAAAAGCCTAACTTACTCCTTAAAACATCAGCTATCTGCCAGTTAAAGTCCCGTCAAAATCGGTCCAGCCGTTTCGGAGATTAGCCGATAAGATAACTTATAACTGATAAGTACCCTATCCGTATATATACTTTCATATATGTACATTCTGTAAAAAAACTATCATTTTGACATTACAAACACACTTCAATTTTATTTATTTGTACAGATTTCAGAAAAAAGAATGTTTCTTTTTTTTGAGCATTTTCCATGCCCCTAATATTGAACTCGATGTTCAATCGAGCTCTGAGGTACAAGAGCAGTGAAGGAGAAAGCTTCGTTAATTGCGCTGTTACGATTGTTACGAACAGTTCTCTTATTACCAGCTATGTAGAGCTCTAACAACTCTTATTATCTTAGTCTACACCAACAGACGTGCGGTGCAATGGCCACAAAGAATACCGGATAACCTTGACAACTCCATGTTTTACGTGAGCATCAAATGCTATAAAATATTCCTAATTATACTGTTTTAAAAGCCGAGATAGCGACGCCGCGGCCGATGCGTCGAGACTGTTAGTTGAGAAGTTTATTAAAAATAATATTAATTTTTGTTCATAACCTGCTGCAAATCCATAGAGGATCCACTACGGCGCCCACCTTAATCTAGTACGAACGTCACATTTTATAGACCAGAAACTCTAAATTGTTCAAGTAGAAAAACTAAATTATTGTTTTTATGAACCCATCAACAAACTTGTTTTTTACGCAGATATATTTTAGTAACCAACCATTTATTCACAGGGAATAAAACAGTGAATTAAAAATCTGGTGTTTTGATAACAGACATTATAATGAAACAAACGGTTTCCATAGAACAATGGTAGAAGAAACTATGTCGCGGCTACTGAGTGACGCTGTGGGAGAAAAACGTGTTTCCTAATATAACTCAAAAGTGATGACGAAGTTTATTACGTTTACGCAGTTACAGATAAATGTTATTTATACCTGTAAGTTTACTACACGCAAATTAATGGTAATAGTTCATAAACGAAAAACGTGTATCACTCCGACTATGAAATCATTGTTCTATGAATTCACTGAAATCTGTCAAAATGTGTTTTCATTGAACCATTAAACTCGAGCTTCGATATAGTGTTTGTGCAACAGTACGTTCAGTTTTGCTGACACAAATAGGTACAAGCCAAGTTAAAAATAAGACTGGAAATATAAACACGGAGAACATTCAGATTTCATGCAAATACAATTATGTACACGATGTGAGTACATACTTATAAGTAGTCTCATTATCATTCCTATGCAGTGTTTTCGGTAAATATTTGCCATGCCGTACGCATTTATATAAAAGCAAATAATTATTATAAATCAATAAAAATATCCTTTTACAGCAGAATGCTGTTTATCACCCTGTATAATTAAGGGCAACTTTAGAATTGATTCCCAGTAATGCTTTTTCCAATAAAAAATACTGAAAACACTTGGAGCAATTAAATAAATACAGTATCTTAAAGCCCGTCATATTTTTAAATGACTTCAAAAAAAAGGAGATTATTTAAAGAAATTGTATTTTTGTGTGCATTGAACCAAAAACCGGTCCCAGTACCAATCCACTGAAAAGGTTAAATATATTTTGTAATTACCAAAAACTTGTTAAAAGTCGATTGTGTTGATGAGATCACTGTTAATGTAGGTTGGCACTTGCTAGTTAACCAGTTGAACTGTGGCGTGACCTTGTGAATCAGACGTTCCGATATGGCCATGCTTTAGGTACATGCCTAACAACGCCGGGCGCCAAACATGTTGCTCAACTACGTGACTACTAACTAACAACACTTAATAAACAAAGGTAGACCTTTAAAATGTCTTTACCTTATTGCAATGCGAAGTGTTAACAAATACTGCAAGTTAATCCTAAAAATACTGCTTCAGTTGCTGTGAATGCCGTGCAAACGATAACCCCAAATGACATCATCTACTAATTTAATACATAATTTACGAGAGTCCTGTTTATTTCAATTTAAATGTTTATAAATAATAGCTAAACATTCTAATAACATATTTCAACTTTATGATAGCGCACAAAGTATTAAATGATATCATAATAATTTAATCAAATTATTGAGAAGACCGTACTTATATGAAAATCAGAATGTGGATGAATTATTCAGTGCTGTACCTGGTCCTTCCTTATTACATTACATACGGTCTACGAACGAAGGTCTGGCACCAACACGACACCAAAACTGCGCATGTAACGGATTTCAATAGCATTATTTTGCTACATCTATGATGATACCACACAGGAAATTAAGTACTCTTTCTAAAAATAACTGTTGGTGTTTATAACTATGTAGGTAAGCATGTATTTATGTTAATCATCACTACGAGTGTATACTGAATTTCAGTAGAGTTCTACGGGTTAGACTCTACGTAAATACCAAAAATTCTGTACTGCAACATTCACGCTAATTAAAGTATATCAGGACAGATTTATAGTAAGTTGTTAATTAGTGTTTCTGTTAATTAAAAGAAGCCACCGCCCAATTTATTACAATATTCTGTGAATGTTAGGTTCTGTTGTTTCATGGAATTAGATTTTGTTTTTAATATGTTAAGTGCTGTACGAGGTGAGCTTGTATCATATGTAATTAAAAGAGCAGTGGATATGACAGGGCGGGCGTCCAGTGCGTGTACTGAAACGCGATTGTCCATCAGGGCGTGTACAGGTAATACTCTTTCGAGCACGGTAAATTGTTGTGTGGTCTATGGAAACTTCGCAACTAATTCTCAAAATTCATAAAAGCTTTGGTTTTGTAACAGCACTTCATCATAATAATATTGATGAAACCATATGGAAGTAGCAATTTAAAATAACAGACAGGACAATGATGATTCATTTAATGATAGAGGCCAACGATAAAACCGTCTGGCGTATTTAGCAGGTTAGAGGTGAGCTAGAATTATTGAATAATACTTTTTTTACACCTTCTTCCTGGTAACCATTAACATATAGCATATTACGGCAAAATAAATGGTTTATCGATAACGGAAATTAAGGAAGCAAGTGATGAAAGAACGAATTGTCTATATTTTACAGCATACTATGGTAGTTGATAACCGTGTCGTGCACGATAACGGCAGGTTATCACGCCTTGTATTCTTTTCGAAAAGGTACCGGGAACCAATTTGATTTACAAAGGGTAGAGAGGTTTAATTAATGGCATTTTGTGAAGGCGGGTGTGGCCCATTAGCTGTGCAAACATGGCTGGCTCACGACATCCTCTAATATGTACACTGAACATTACTTGCTTACTATGATAATGTGCACTCGAATTTTACTCTTTATTTTAGTAGATAGCACTTTATCAGTGCATTTCCTGGTTTTATCACTGGTGGCATAGTTATACATAGAATCACGCCTGGCGACTATTTGTAGGTACCTTATGAATAGTAAATTCAGCTATACGGCTAATTGTTGGGAAAGGCTATTCATTTAATAAACAATGGAAGGGTAACCCCTTTTGTTGAGATCACGAAAGTTCGACATTAGATTGAGATAATCCAACTAAGAGTATGGTCAGTGTATGGCATGCAAAAAGGTATTTTTTGTTAAAAATTACTGATTATAATAGTCACATACCTACAGTAAAAATGGAATTGCAATCCACATAGGTACTCGCAAATGTAACATTTCGATGTCTGCACAGTGCGGGTGTTAATGAGAACAATGCTGCCCTTGCGCAACGCACTAACATGTTAAACCGTCGACCTTTAACTCCTTCACATTTGTGCGGTTTACTTATTTTAACATTTATTAACGTAATGAATGATAAAATCACATTACTTTCGAGGAAAAGCGCGTGTTTGGTGCGTGCAAATATGATATAATAGGCGGAGGTGCAAACAGAGGGTCGAGCAGGTAATGCTCTACATTGGCGGATTTATAGGCCATGAGGGAATTAGGGTCAGGACTTATGTCCTTTACGACTGTGACACGCATTTGCTTTTACACATTTTCATGGACACATGACTGGTACCTATGTGCGTGAAAAAAAAATTTTTGAGCTCCTATGGAACCAGTTTTACAAGCCAAGGAGAAATTGTACTAAAGAGCAAGTATCCAAAACAGACAACTCTCTATTTTTTCAAAATCACGTTCAATAATAAAAAAGCCAATAATTTAGGCTGCATTATGCATGCTCGGCTTGGGGTTTATATCAGCATGGAACTAGCAACAGCACCCTTAGGTACTGGTTGGCACTGTTGCTTTGTAGATAGGGCCATAAGTAATGGTACCTATGATTGCCATAGCAGAAAATCTCAGTGTAGCACAAGGTGAAAAGACTAACACTGAGTTCCCAATAATCTGCTTACCCGTTTTATAGATCTGGCATTTAGACAGCTCTGGTTGTCAGAACTAAGTGTGGTGATTACTTGACACTATCAGCAAAGTCCAGTACTGGTACAGGACTGAACGTAACCTACTACATTGACTTCTGCACTGATTAATTGATTCTGATTCGTGATGATAAAGCACAGTTTTGGAGAGCGAATTCGTTAGTGTATGGTAGTCCATACACTAACGAATATCATAACACGAATAATATATCTGCAAATGCGGGCTGATATAATAATGATATAAAGTGGGAATTTCTAATATCAGACGTTGCTACTGAGCGCAGTTCAACACACCTCACCGAGGTCAAACCACTGAAGCGTGATTTTAGGTCTGCTTCAATTCTTGGCGTTCCGTGATGCAAATCTCATGCAAATATTGTAACACACATCTATTAAAGGGTCCATTGACAAGGCCACGACAAGTCGGTCAACGGGTCATAGTACGAATCGTGAGGACGCACCCAGAACTAGCCGGCGCGCCCAGCCAGCGGGAGGGAGGATATGAGGACGTTACTCCTTCCCGCAATGCGACGATGCGTACCTCAATGAGTACAAGCTTCTAAACTAACTACGATAACGTTTACTGGGGAAATTGGAATTCTAAATTAGCAGGCTTGTATTCTAGGTCAAAAACATTCCTAGTAATTTCCCTGTAAATCGTAACGCGATGTTTATTGAGGCGTACCTATCTGTGGCGGTTATAAAAAGTCTTAATCTACCAGTTATCGGGCGCAACAGTGACGTAAGATTTATTTTGGCAGTTCGTATGCAGAAGTGATGAGAATGAAATACATAATATTAAAGGCGCGGCGATACACGAGGTGCCGCCACGCCGGCCGGCCGGTTCCGGAGCATTGCGTCACATGTGCCATCACAAGAATGTTGCTTGAAGTTTGATCGTTTTTTTTTTTGCATAATTTCCAGAAAAAGAACTATTAGGAAATATTTTGTTCTCAAACTGAATGTTTTAGAATTTATGAAGTTCTTTATTGTAAGCTATGAATGAAACTGCTGCAATTATAAAATATACAAGTTTTCCCACCAAATCAGATATTTATGAGTATGACTCAAAACAACAATGAAGGAAAACAATTGATATACAATACTATTTTTAAAGACTGATGTAAGTAATATAATTAAAAATAAGGATATTTTTAATTACAAGGAAAATTCCTTAAAATTTTGAAAAAAAATATTGTCCAATATCAACTTCATATAATGACCTTTAATAAACAAAATATTGACATGTCCAAGATGACACACACATTCCTACCAAATTACTGAAAAGGTCTCTTTTAAACTAAAATAGTTATGGAAGAGAATACTGTAGGTTGAATGTGGATGTTATTGATCCAAATTATAAATATTACATGTATAATCATTTCTTTACACAAAGGAAAAGGGTTTGTTATCACTGCTTTAAGTTATGAGATGTTTAAACATCACAATATCAATGTATCAGTTTGTTAATCATTACTTAACTTGAAACAACATTCACAAATAATCTGTTGAATCTATTACTCACATAGCAGCAGACTGATAGGCAGCACCAGCCGCACCAGTGCTACAACAAAGTAGAACTTGGCCATCTTGATCACTGCAAAGCATAAACAATTAGATAATATAATAATTTTATTTAATGGCATAAACAAGTAATTTACATGGTTGTGAATCACTGGTGCCTGTGGTAGGTAGTGAAACACCTGTATTACAGGTCACCAGGCTTCCACTCAGAAGCCATTTTACAATTATCATTGTTAAGTACCAATATTAGAAGTTGGCTAACAAACTTAAAGTATAATTATATTTAATAAAATAACATATCCATATTCTATTGAGGGCTACAAATCCAAACTTGTTTTAGATTTTTTTTAATGACAGGCATATTTGTCTGTGGTGTTACTTTTGTAACACAAGCTTTTACTCATAAATAAAATGTATGTATGTAAATGTGTGTAAATGTAATGTAAAAATCATATGCCTAAGACAGCCCACCTACTTAGTAATATTTATTATTTTTTGCCAAAGAATAAGAAAAGGGTATTATAGTTGGCCTTTATTAATGACAATTTTAAAAAGAAGTACATACTTACAATATATTGTTTTGAAATATTTAATGAGGTTTTTCTTCTGTATTAATTTAAAGGAATATAGGAGTTTACATAATTGGCTTTTATATGCTTATTCTTGTAAATTAGAAAATCAATGTAAAACCAAATAACAAAAATCTAAAAATAATTATATACTTATTTTCGTTACACCACCAAGTTTGTCAGTCAAGTACCTACTTGCTTCTGTTTTATAAAAATCGAACTCGTAAATATAATCTTAAAATGTATCTATACTTCTTACATAAACAAACTTGGTAAATAACGACGATTCGTCAGTAGATAAACATTTCCAGAAAATGTGTATACAATTTTTGTACACAATTAAGTAGAAGACAGATTTACTACAGTAATATCAACTTTATTTTGGGTAGGCGATAGATAACTGGGATGTTTTTTGCTTACCTATTTTTTATAAGTTCAAAACCATAACCAAATTATCATGACATTTCAAATAACCACACTTTAGACGAAAGTCAAAATTCGATTCTCTTTTTACTAATAAATTCGTGCATTTAAACATTTTACGACATCGCTTTATTTCTTGAAACAAAAACACGACCACACACCACACCAACAATTCACTGACACTTCAAAAATTTACACGTTTGACAGCAACCCTGCAAAAATCAAAGAAAACAAAAGTGTTACCAAACCTATGCGTCAAAAATTTACTATTTCCTTCAGGCGAAAAATCAAAAATTTTAATGATATTTCGGATAGACTCTCCAAAATGAATTTACATTCGTCATTCGACATTCAATATTAAGTCGATTTTGGTTAGCACGATGCCCCTTGACAAGATAAGGTTGTCAGTTGTTTTTAGGCTACCGACTGCCAGCACGACTGTGAAAGGTAGACAAATGTTTTGGAAAAAAAAAATGGGGTCCAAGCATGGGTTGACTTCTGTATTTTAAATACATGCAAAAAAAGTACATTTGTGATCAGTATTTTAATTAAAGCAAATCTGATTAGTAGTGAGCGCCGCTGACTAAATAAATAAGTATAGAAGAAGAAGACACGGTGCACCAACCCCAAATAAATCGGAATAAGGGCAGGGGCATATGCTGATGATGTAGAGACCTAGGGACTGGACAACAAAAGCGCAATAACGGATAACGTTAGCCTAGGCTCTATGTCAATAGACCAATCAAGTAACATCATGTTCTGACGAGCTGAATATTTGAGTCCGCGTAGTACTGGTTTGCCATCTTAGGCCTAACAATCGTGCATGCGTTTACCGATACTGACACTGTTAGCCTGCGTCATCTTACTGCTGGGCAAAGGCCTGTCCCCATGACTTCCAGTTGTTTCGATCTAGGGCTAATGTGGACCACTGGTCGTTGATTTTGTCCAGCTTGTTTATTTGTACCTATACACAAATATGTAGGTAGGTACAATAAATACCCATCACATCTTTAAAAAAAAAAAAAAAAAGAATATTTCAGTTGTAATTTGCTTTACACTTCTGTTTTTACTACCTACCATATTGGTAGACTTTTTTTCACCGTTTAGAGATGCGTGGCACTGTAGCAATTATTTATTGGAAATTATCGGTTAATTTTCATTTTTTCTGATCGTAAGGTTGAATACGTTTTAATGGTTATTAAATAAATGAAACATTTTTTTGCATATTCGAAAATGTATTAATCTTAATAAGATATTTTTGTAAAGTTCGATTTTTGTCATAGCTACTCACCACTAGACTGAATTTATTTTTATTGCGAATTAATGGCGTAGCCAGGTGAGTTTTCTTGTTTATTTCTTATTTCATAGTGTTCCATGGCTTTCAATTGTTTTGTCTAAATGTTTTTCATCGAGCAAAATATTTAATCTTCTATAAAGTCAAAATTTTTCCAGCTAATCCGTTTTTATTACACGAAAAACCAATATTACGAGTAATGAACACGTATTGGATTTGTTCCGAATTTATTCGCTAGGATCATTCATTGTCATCACTTTCACTTTTCACACGATTTGCTATAATAGTGGTTCTAGTGTGCATCGAGGCTCTGTCGCCATGGATGAGTGAGTTTCCCGATAATTTTCCCCGTATTTGTTTCATTGTGTATAATGACAAGGTTACTCATATCCTCGCAACTAAAATGTGACAATCATTGTTCGTGATTGTTCTGTGTCGGTAAACAAGCGGCTACGCAATAATAAAATATTCCTAATGTATGTTTTGTTTGTAGCACCATGTCGACCCTAACGAAAATGACCCGCACGGTTAAAAAACTGGAGGTGCCCAGACCCCTGAAATCTACGACCAGTTCCGCACACAACCGCAACTCTGTGTTGGACGTCAAAATAAACTCTGGTAAGAATCCTAGGAGATAGTCTGCTCCCATTCCATTTACCAACTGTCATTTATTTAGTTACAATACCATTTCTAGTTGATTTATGTAAGTCATGAGTGACTTGTTATCCATGAGGATAAGGTTTGGTGAATATTTGGTGTTCTGAATAGACTTTTCATTATTAAAATTGGGTGTGCTCTGCATTTTAAGTTTTTAGTTAAGCAATTACCCATGTTTTGATATTTTTACACTCAATTGCTGCTAATGCTCTTGTTAATATGACAGTTTTGATTACATGCAACAGTTAGGAAACGTAAGTATTATCAGCATCACCGTCGTCATGATCGCTTTGGCAAAGTAAGTAATAGTGTAAATCATGTATTGTAGAATATAATGTAGTGAGAATTATGTAGAAACTTCATAATTTTATATCTAAGTAGTGCTAAGCCTTAAAACTTGAATTACCAAACCTGCTTAGTAATAATTTAAACCCAGTAAAATACAACATGAATCTGCCAAGTGTTTTCGACAAATTCCCAAAACTTTAAGATTTATAATAGGATGCTGGTGTAGACTGTCTATGTAAACATTCAATATTATGAAAACAATCAAATTACAAGCCCATATCAAAATTATGAAATATTAGCGTTAAATAAAACAAAAATGTTAAAATTAAATTATTATATAGGGTGGCGCCGACAATATGGCAATAAATTAAACTGCATATACCTCATGACATTCCCAGTCAGCATAATTATATTGCATAAAGCGAGTAGTTATTAATTTTCTAAATTTAATTTGGCTAGCACCAATAGGTTAACGACCCCTGCGCTGGTATAAACACTAAACACAGTCATGTTGCCAATTTGCTACATCAAAAAGCTTTGGCAAATTCGTTCCTTAATTATTTTTTTCCAGATGCGAACTAGAGCAATACCTAAGGTTAGTGAACCAGTACTTATAAATGGTGTTCTATTTTGTTAACAACAACTTTTATGCTATTTAGTTTGTTTCGTTATTAGGATTTGTTTGATAGATATTCCTATGAAAACTAGTATTACCATTGTTTTTTTTAATGTTGTGTTGTTGTTGCCACCTTGTATAATATTTCCAATATTATATAATTCAAATCATTACTTAATTCAAATGCATAACAAAGTAGATTTCATTTTTTGTTTGTTTTTCAGCAGCTTATTATTGATATGACACACATACCTAAACAAGCAAACAAAATACTATTAATTATTGCCACTCAGTGTCAATTTAAATGGCCATATGCACCTTAATTTTTAGATTAAAATCTAATACTCAGAAACTCGTAACCTCTATTTTAGCACCCATCAAGCCATAATTATACATTACTTCAATATATAATAATACCTCTTCTTTCATACAATTTGTTTTTTTGCAGTCGATGACCTCATAGTGTTGACAGAAGCGGTGGCGTACCAAATGATGCAGGGTAACTATGACCGTGCGCTTCAAAGCAATGTGGCCACCATGTACTCTAATCTGAAGCTTTACGGCGCTCAGCTCGAAGCTCTTTACAAGGACTTTCTTGATAGGTTTGTGCACATTAAAGATAATTAGATTTTTTGTTGTCTAGCCGACTGCGTTTTGAAGTAGATGTTGAATTTTGAAACCTACTTAAATTATAGGCACTATTGTAGTAATTTGTATTTTTTCAGATACTTTGTTGTGTTCCGTAATGGTTCACAGGATGAAAGATTGGATAAGAAAACTAGACTTCATCTTCTCGAGCTGATTGAGCTGCGCGCCAAACTCTGGCAGGGCTCCGACTACATGAGTCAATATTATAGACACCGCGGCACCCATGCTGAGGTAATGTTTATTTTGTTTTTTTCATAATCCAATATTCAAGGCGTGACTCGGTTTGTAAAATGTGCAATACAAATACTACCTTCCGATAAACGCAGCTGACCTAGTTAGGTAATAATGCATATCCGGAATGGTATCCTCGTAGCGTATTTTAAGTATGTGTTTGACTTGGCGCAGCCACTGTTGGTGCCGACGATGGAGGGCTCGGGCTCGGGCGGCTCGGTGTCCCCGACGCTGGCTGCGCCCGCCGAGCCGCCCTCGCTGCTCGGGCCCGGCGAGATCATCAAGCCGTCGGGAAAGTTCCCCAAGCCCACCAAGATCCCTGGCAAGAACTATTCAAAGGACGAAGTTGTCATCAGGAATGCCGACTCCGGGAAAGGTGACGACACATTCCTATTACATTCCGATATACAATCTATCTAAATGGGGACTTGCATGTTGAATACTTTGCAAGTCTTGCCGATAAATCGGGGTCATACGATGCATGACTGAGGTTGATATTACGCTTATCTATTCTTAGTATTACTTAGACAGATTCCATTATACATAGTTATGTACTTGAATAGTGCATGATAAGAAGGAAACGAAACTGTAAATTACGTATATAAAGTCACGAGCACCAATATGTAAACCCTTAGCAACTTTTAAAAGTGATTTTCTCTTACTGTTCTGATTAAAATTTCATGTTGTTACGAACTTAGCATTTTGGAACTCATATTTTTATGAAACAGATACTATCTCCAAGTTACAATCGTTATTTCTTCCGAAAATTGCTTTTAAATTTGGGAAAGTGTGCTCGTGACTGTACCTCAAATAAATAAAATGCTTAATTTCGATTTCTAAAGGCCCATGTGATATTTCTATCAACATATCCTAGCATCCAATTAAGTAGTACTAAATATACTGTTTGGTTGGGTTATTAAAAAGTGAAGTTCAAACCAAGGAATTTGGGTGGTCGCTACAGGAGAGCCCCCTGGCGGCGTGTCTGAAGTTGTGTTGTGGTGTTACAGTGATGGGTATCAAGGGCAGGAGGGTGCACATGATCGAGGAGCTAAGTGACACGATTATATCGTTTCAGCGAGGTATGAACGCACGGTGCGGGCTGTGAGGCGCTTGCGCATGGTGTGGCGGGCTCTTCCCATCTCCTTTATATTCTCTACCAACAGATCTTTACTATCCATTACTTTAACACATAAATCACCTTAACAATCGTACTAGTATCAGCCTGAAGCTGCATTATTCTCAAGGTTACATTTATTTCCCCTAAAAATGTTACTTCCTACTAATTCATAATTGTTTGGGAATGGTTTACATGCGAGTTACTAATTTTCAAAATAAAGTCATATTTCACCGCCTAATAATCGCAACTAGCTATGAGCTTATCACTTCCATAACAAGGACTTATAAATGTCGACTCGTGTCAGCTTGTCAGTCACAGGGATGTTGGTGATTTCAGTGAGTCCCGGTGCAAAGGAGCGTCTCGTCCAGATCACTGGGCCGAACGAGGAGAATGTAAAGTGAGTTATTTACACATTTTCACACTTTATATTGATTGTCCCACCTTAAAATCCACAGACTGAAAACTTAAAAAAAACTGGTGATTTTTGATGTTAGAAACGTGAAAAATTGTACTTGGGCTTCCACGTAAAGTTTTGTTGTATCATGGTTTTTTTTGTAAGTAAAGATTCTGAGTAAGCCGATGGGAAATGCAATCAGGCACTCAACGGGTCGTTTATGGATGATTTTGCTGACGATTGTGTCCCGTTAGTGAGGTCTCCCGTACGTTGCACGTTGCAGCCATGCCAAGCACCTGATCGGCGACACGATCCGGCGCAACGCGTCGCCCGTGCGGCTGGAGGCCGAGGGCGCGCTGGCCGGCTCGCGCGCCTCGCTGGACTCCGCCGGCGACGACGACGCGCCGCGCGCGACCGAGGTACCGACCACACGCCCACTTTATTCATTCCAGCTCAGTTAGTTTGTGACAGAAGTATATCTAGACATCCAAAATTTAAAGAAAATTTTAGCAATGAAGGCCGTCCATCCTACAGTTGGTCCTAATTTGTATTTTTCTAGAAATCCCCGCATAATGCCCGGGCCCTACTTCATAGCTTCTCGACCAATGACGCCGCCCTGGGGGAGTATAAGTACACGGTTACTTTCGGGCAACATTCCATTAAGATCACGGGCCTTAATTTGGATCTTGTGAAGGTGAGTAATTTTTTAACATTTACACTGCTACTTATACGAATTGGCACATGCCAGTATTGGTTGAGTAATAAACACGCTGCCGAACCTGAAGCAAAAATCCATATATAGATCCATAGATTACAGGTTCATGCTCATCGGCAAGCTCCATTCGTCATCTACCTTCTTTGAATTGGCATGTTGCATGTTTTTTACCGCCCCGCCGTGACGATTATTGCCGTGAACACGAACAACTTACTGTGTAGCTCGTATAATAAATAATGTATACTATGATTCGTAGAAGTCATTGTTATCTATCGCGCGCACACTTGTACTCATGTACCTTGTAATTTGATGAATTGCAGACTGCGAAGTTAGTGTTAGACGAGTACTTCGAGAGCGCGGGCGCGCTGGAGGCGATGGGCGCGGGCTCGGGCGACTTCTTCACGCTGTCGCAGCGCCCCGCCGCCGCGCTGCTGCTGCGCGACGACGCCGCGCTCAACGGCGCCGACGACGACGTCTTCGTCACCGACCAGGACCACGGTAACGCGCACGCCCTCGCTGCCCGACGAGGCCGGTTGACTTACCTCATTTCTGAGAAGCTAATATTTTAAGGAATACTTGTGGAGTTTCTGGCATCTTTTCCACGTAATAACATTTTGTCAGCAGTAAGCATAGTGGTCTTACGTGGTTGGTTGACGAGCCTCGCGTTTGTTCTCGAGCGCATGAAAATCTACAGAAAAGTATTGATTTAAAAGATTAGCTAAGGAATGATTTGCTGCCTTCTTTTTACACAAAATATATCAAGTGCCATTTTCTATAAGTATTATAATGTTTTAAAAGAGCATGAAATAGTAGTTAGTGCCAGGAGTTTCAATTCAATTTGGAAGCATGAAAGCACTTACAGTGATGGTGTGCAGTTTCTTAACAGAAAGTTAGGCAGATCTACTATATAATAGAAGGAGGATTAGACTGACTGAAGCATGTCAACTTTTTATTCAAATAAACATTCAACATCCTCATTACATCGAAATTGAAGTCATTTCTTGCAGACTCAAGTGTTTATTTAGACTCATTTCACAAGTATTTATTTTTTAATAAACATGAAAATATTTATTATGTGTATTTATGTCACGTGATATTTAATATTTATCTTCAACCCACCTCGATTCACGGTCGTGGCAGAGTATTTTTTTTTATCATTTAACATGAACATTTCGTAACATATCATTAGGAATCACTACTATCTGCCATAAATGCTTAACCTAAAATATTCTATACTGAAGCAACTTCACCACATTAAAATTGTACCACTCCTTTGTTTAAAAATTATAAGTTAATTGAATTAATCTTTCTTTAATTATTCATTTAAACATAAATCAAGTAAAAATGCCGAAGGAACTTGGCGTGGTGCGGTGAGGGTGCGGCGGTGTGGTGCGGGTGTGGTTGTGTCGGTATAGAGTAGTTAGGCGGCCGTGCGTGGTGTGACGTGACGTGACGTGACGTGTGACGTGTGACGTGTGTGGTGTGCAGCGGCCGGGGACTCGGACTCCACGCCGCGCCGCCCGCGCTTCTCGCGCGCCACCAGCATTGACAAGAATCAAGGTAACTCATAACTCCTCAACAACACACTATTTTGGCCCATCTACCTCAATCTGCAATGAGCAAATTTTTCTTAGGATGTGGCGACATCTAAAATTCTGTATCAAAAGATTATACATCTTAAAATTATTAAAAAGCTCGAAAGAACCGATGAAATAATTTAATAAATTAAACATGAAAAAAGCAAGCTTTTATTAAAATGATTTTCTATCAACATTGAACACATATACAAAGTTTCGTGCCCGTGCTATTAACCGTTGAAGAGTTCTCTCGTGAAGAGGCGATCCTAGCTGCAGGATCGATTAATGTCTGTCATAAAAATGTATTGTCACCAGAACGAAAGGTGTGTACAAAATTTCAGCTCAAACGAATGGGCAGAACTGGTTTGAAATTCAGTTGCAAGATCTGACCAATACAGGGTGGAAAATTTCAGTGGGGTAATACGGGGAACTACCTTAACCATTGCAACTACACGAAAATGGTCTTAGGAGACTAACCATAATTATTCGTGAAAGGGGTTTGGAAGATTTTTGTATGAAGTGTGGCCAGCCTAACTCCGCCATTTTACTTTATTTTCAAAATAGCGGCCACGCATAAAACACGTATCAATCAATAGCTGGCATCAATACAAACAAGTTTTGTCAAAGACAAAATCTTCTAAAGCGTCACGTTTTCGAGATATAAGCTATCCAAGTTAGAATCTATTCACAGATGGCACAATCAATACAACTTTGATTTTATTATCCACACATAAAACCTATATCAATCAATACAAACAATCTCGGAAACGTGAAATTTTTCAAAAATCTAATGAAAATTATGCAGCATTATATAAACTAAATGCAGTATTACGTTTCATCATAATCGGGCTCGAGAAGACTCTAGTTTTTTTTCGCTATTCCTCATACTTTGGGATTAGGCCATCCATGCCCACTTAAAAAAAATACCCTGGATATGACATTGTACTTATTTAAAATTAATTTATTGTCTCAAGCCTCGGGTTCTAATCGAAATCATATAGCGACATTATAAAATCTACTAATACGTGTCTAGTAGTACTTATTATTGTAGGTACAGGATAATAGATGTTGCCACTATTCAATGTTAGCAATCAAATTATCCTACAAGAGGGCCCTCTTTTCTTTTTGGTATAAGTATTTTACTCTTTGCAATGGGGATAAGAACTGCCACTCGCTTAGTCCAGGTGACATTATTGTCGAGTGTTCCTACTCTGTAAACAAGCTACAGCCAAATAATAATTAACTATTACGACCCTTTGCTCAATGTTCAGTATAAAAATACATAAATACAGTCCCAACAATAAAACAATGGGAGAAAAAAATAGAAAAGCCAATTTTCCATTAAATCTGTAGACGCTTCACAGTCGCACACATTTTTAACCGAATTTATATCGATACAAACACATTAACAGAGGGTAAGGAACATTTAACAGAATTGTCACCTGACTCGAGGGTTGCAATTGTTGCAGCCTTCTCGAAGCTGATGCGATATTGCTCGATATGCCGTAAGCAACGATAATAAGTTGACAAAATCATAATTGTGAAAATTATTTATTAAACGTATTTTATTGTACACACTACGTCGTAAGCATATTTATATTTTCAAGTTTCAAGGACTATAATATGTAGGTAATTTTTACCTATTTTAAAATACCCTTTTGTAACAGTGCTAACCTGTGTCGTATTCATTTACTTTGTTTCCACTATGTTTTTCATGTCCATTAAAGTTATAAATATTATTTTGTAACTTTGTCTTATAGTAACATGTAAGCTATTTCATATTGTGCTAATATTTTTCATGTCCATATCGTTCCATAAAAATATCTAAAATGCAGCAGTCAGTCAATAATGGTCAGTATTATTAATAACTATTCGTTAATTGCACAATGCAAATACTAATTATAATTAACGCATTCAAATGTGCTTTAACTTAGGCTTGCAATAATTTAAAAATAATTTGCACGTGTATGCCTTTTTTACGCTTGCATATAATTACAATTTTGAATTTGTCCTAAAAGTAGGAGCGATCAGCTGGTATTAGCCCGCCCCTAGTGTTCAGTAAATAATCCAGGTCACAATAAGCAGTTCCTACATATTTTAATATACGTATAGTAGCGTGAGAGCCGGGCGGGCGCTGACCTGGGTGCGCACGTTACAGGCGGAGCGGGGTCGCGGCAGACGTACACGTACGAGACGCTGGTGCAGTACGCCGACTCGCCGCTCAGCAAGCTGCCGCCCAGCGGGCTGGCCGCGTTCCCGGCCGAGCTGGCGCGCAAGGTAACGCTCAGCGCGCGCCGCGCGCCGCCGCCCGCGCGCGTGCTCACGCCCTTCCGCGTGTGGGCGCCGCTGCACCACCCCAACTACCTGGCCGCGCTGCTGTGCCGCAACTTCTACTGACGCGCCTGCTATCGCTCCGCGCGCACTCCGCGCGGACGGTCGCGCGGACGGTCGCGCGGATTGCGCGCGGGTCCCGAGGTGTAACGACCTGCATGCGTCCCGGCTTGCTTTTGTTTTCACCCGCCTTTTCTAATGCATGTGCATGATGGTGCATTATAGAAGCTATCTTCAAAGTAATCTCGAGGTACCTCCTATTTATAGTTAGGTTAGTCGAAAATTTCTAGTCGTACTCATCCTCTCATCGGTCTCCGGGCTCCAGCCTAGGCCCCCCATTAGCCGATTAAGCGTAACGCTAGGTATAAATTATAAGCAATTCTTAAAATAGGATAAATGTTGATCTCAGTAGCGTAAGTTGTAAGTTAATAGTAAGACTGACGCTAGTATTATGTGGGGAGTGGCCTCTAACAGAGTTCGGGGGTGGCGACGAAAAGTTTGCCGCTCACCATTTTGAATGCCACTATTACTACCACCGAGCCAACCCAACCGTCGTGCCAAACTGAAGACTGACTAAGGATAAGAATCTGACCATTGGAAATTCCAGCACTGGAAATTCGATATCGTTTTAGAAAAAAAAATATTTTTCATTATTGAATTAATGGAAGAATTTTTTATTACTTAATATATAAAGGTGTTTATTGACAGAATAATATTGATAAATCTTATTTACATGAGTAAACAGTTTTGAAAGCTTTATTAAGAGTTTATTAAACATGCTAATATAAATTTGTGATGTCTCTTTGTTCATGCTGCTCGGACAGAATGGGTATTCGAGAGGGGATCGCTACAGGTAGACTGTTCGCGTTTAACTTGAGTGAAGTTCTAAATTGTATCTGTTGATTATCTGTTGTGTTCATTTATTGTTATTGTTTTCATTTGAGTAAGCATTAAAATTACTTGTGTTATTTCCTTACAATTGATTGTCAATTTATGGTTTAAAATATAAAAATTTCAAAATATCTTCGTCTTTTGCCTGTTCTTACGCTTGACTCCTAACTAATCCACATAAAACTCTTCAACCCTGCGGTGATCGGATTTTTCTTGTAAATAACCTCACAGAGGCGGCAAGCTTACATCAGAAACTAACACAAACACTCGCCAGCACTAACTCATTCGTTATGCATCATGGAAGGCGTCGATAACTGTGCTATCGTGTCCGACAGAGTTGCCTGGAGTTCGACAGCGTGAGCTACTTGAAGAAGGTGCGCGCAGCCGGCGGCACGACCGTGGCCGCAGTAGACGCGCCCGACTCGCCCGAGCCCGAGTAAATCTCGTCGCCGCGGTTCGCTCGCCACACACGCTACTTCCACATTGCACACGACACTACAAAATTCTTAACGAAATAGGTAGGTGACATAGGCAAGTACTACTGTTACACAGTACGCACTCACGCGAGCGAACCGGTCGATCGCACCACTGCAGCACTGGCAGCTGAGACCCGAGGCCGCTACGGACGTCATCTGTCGAGGGACGCACGAGACACGCGTGACGCCTCGCTCGAGCCACGCGACGTGTACGTCTTATATGACTCTTATTTTAGCGAGCTTCACTCTTCTAACTAATTTTAGCAGATTTATCTTAAAAGTATTAGCGCACCAAAATATTTATTTTTATAGTGGTGGGTATAGTGCCTGTACCTCATTTTTGTGAATATTTATATCATAAATTAGCTGTGGATCTGATTATAAAGAAATGTGATAAAATCAAAAAAATGCATGTAAGTATGCAAATTGATAATTTGCACAAATCCACAGTCTTACGTTGATCTCCCATCTCAATGTTTTTATTTATTTCCAACGTTTTACATAAAACATTCTGAACAGAACATTTTTGGCTATGTCCATTTCGTCTTAAAAACAACATTGATATTTTCATTAATTATTTTGTTGTATATATTGACTCTGTTAGTTTCGGATATCATAGAGTGATTCCATTTATTATTATAAGAAGAATGCATGCATTTCTTTCGTGTGTTTGTATACTCATTTTCAGACTTTCTAGTGTCTAGTCCTGACGAGTAGATGTCGATTCTCACTATATCGTAAGCTTTTATATTTCCGAGGAAGCCTGCCAATCAATATATAATTATTATAAAAGGGATTAGATATTATGGTTTTCTTTATATTATTTAAAAATATTGTTATATTATTTTTGTTGTACCATTAGAGCTTTTAAATAAACTTGCTGTGCACTAAACCAAATAATTATTGTAATGAGTCCTAAAGTATATTATACACTAACGTAATTTTCGTGATTTTGTGGTTGCCAGGCTTTCTTATTCTTTAAACGGTTTAGTAAGCTATCTCCAACACCTGGTAAGAGTAATTCCGAAGTATCCTATGCGAAAGGATACGAATTTATCTCCTTGTTGCAAAATTCGGTGTTCATAATAAGGTCGGCTCTACCGACTTAAAATAATTAAATCATCACTCGCTCGCCTTATTTAAACCGAAAGTATTATAAAATTGTTCATGTGCAGGTATTACTATAAAAGACTATGTTATTTAATTTAATTTACTTTGATGAGGCTAGCGAGTGATACCTCATAATTAAATTACCTTCAGTTAAAAAAAAATTTAAAAGTTATTGGTGCTTGCTCCCTGGGGAAGTATTATCGTTGAATTTGTAATTAAAGATTTATGTTTACACATTTGTTTTTATATCATAGACGTATGGCTATAATTGTGAAAATTGATATACTAAATTTTATAATACAGAAGCGTTTTATTTCACTACCTACGTTATTTAAATTTATTATCAATTCGTCATTCATCACATTGTGTTTTGCAAATCTTGAGAATGAAAAACTTCAAAATAAAGCCATGTTACATAATCAATTTATTTTATATTTACAAAGGTAATACACTTGATTTAATCACTTAAACAACTACAACAACTACCATCTCCACAAATGCAAAATAATTGTATTTATATTATAATAATTGAGTTCCTATGGAAGCATTGTTTAGTAAGGTATTAAAAACTTTTTATCATTGAGAAGTGTGACTTCAATAGTATCTGTAAAATAAATAAAAACATATTTCCACATTGGAATGCATGATAAGCTCTCATGATAAATAGCACGAAATGCAATGATTACTGATTAGTATAACTTAATTAGTTCACACACGCCAAAAAAAGCGGGGGTTATTTTATACAAGGTGTAGTTTTGCATCCTCGTCAAAATTCAGGCGGTACTAAATTACGGTCACTCGTTACCCGTGGTCACGGTGGGTCGACCCATTACCGGGCCTATGGGTAATTTTAATTACCCGTGGTGTGGTCTCATGGCATTAGGGATTGTTCCCTGGACTTCTGACTTTATCGATAGAAACTGAAAACCATCAGTAACATACAATAAAGTTGGTCGCGCCACAGTTGCTTTTTGAATCGGGGGTTAGTAAGAATAAATAATGTACATAATATGTTCATTATTGTACCTACATGATTTTTTTTTAAGTACTATAAAGATTCGCGAGATATTGAACAAAATCGTTCACTGCAATAAATAGATCATTTATGTACAAACTAAATGATAAACAATTGTACGACTATTGTTTGTTATATTGGTAAAGAGGAATAGTCTAAAAGCCATTACCTACATGATAAATTGAAATACTACTTCGACTATGGCAGGACTGTCAGACATTTGTGCCATGAATTTTATTCGGAGGTTATATTCATTTCAGATTTTGAAGTTTCGATAATGACAGTGATCGGAATAGGTAGAGCTAATGTACCTAAAGTTCAAGGAACAGAAACGAAAAATGGGGACTTCCTTACGAAATTTTTTTTTCGAATGTATTTTATTCTGAAACTCGGAAATGTCTCGGAATCAGTTAAGTACATTTAATAATAATGTTATTTATTAATCAGTACTGTCGTACTATAAATATGTACCTATAACTACAGTTGATGTTGAAAGGTCGTCGACCTATAAATGGATTTTAAGTGCAAAAAGAAATCGTTTGAAGATAGATAATATGGAAAACTGCTCATAATTTATTTTAATTCTTCGAAAGAAGATAAATCTAGCGATGACAAAGAAAACTCCTTTCCTGATGAAAACTGTACCGATTCAGATTAAGGGACAACTTTCAGCATCAACGGAAATAATATCCTGACTTAGTCTTAAGATTGGTAACTATCTTAATTATTGAGGTTGATTTCTGTTTAAGTTTAGTTCCAATAATTGTAAAAAATGAATAAATGGTATGAAAACCTATAAATGGTTTTTTTTACTTGTTAGTTCTAACTATTAAAGCTGGTATGAAAATTAAATTAGCTTCCGCACTTACGGCGTTCAAACGAAGTTATGGAGATTACCTTTATTTTTAAACAATAAAAATCGTGCATATTTTTTTTTAAACAGAAACACTGATTTAATTCGATAGTTGTTTTACTTTATTAATTTTAGTTGTACCTAAGTAATGCTTCGACATTCTGAACAAATATTCCGAAAAAAAAACTTGTCGTAAGGAAGTCTCCACTTTTCGTTTCTGGTTCCTTAAACTTTAGGGACATTAGCTCTACCTATTCCGATCACTGTTTATCATAATAATATTTTTTTTGCAGTAATTATCATCATTAAAATAAACAATTGTTTACCATTGAGTTTGTACATTAATATCCTATTTATTGCAGTGTACGCGGTGGTGCTGTTAGTAAGCATACTTTCTGGCCGCGCCACCGATTTTGTTAAATATCTCGTGAAACTCTACAGTACTTTTTGAAATTATCATGTGTCAAATAATCAACATATTATGTACATTTATTCTTATTAACCCCGATTCTAAATGCGATTGTGGTGCGCCCAGAAAGTACCACACGATAATTTGTATCAAAAGCCGTACTGCGTACATGCTCTCAAGAAAAAAATATAAAAAATTAATTACCCATTTTATTATTGATTCGGGTCTAGAATCATTAGCGTAGTTACCTCCTTGAATCTGACGAGGATGCAAAACTACACCTTGTAGAGGGGGGAGGGGGGGTGTGAAAGTTCGTTTTTGCCCATGAGAAATCCCATCGGCGACGGGCTCTTAAAGCATAAATTGTTTCAATGTTTGTGACAGGCACCAACTATTGTGCAAACATTGAACTGTACTCAAATGTGAACTATTGTTGCCTCCTTTCTATCCATTTTCTGGCGTGGGGTTGGCTTTGTCTCTGCCATGAAAAATAGACGGTTACACCTATATAGCCACATACCATCATATTTTTTTTTTTGCTGCCGTTACCCTATAATTATGAAAAAATTTGTTAACATGAAATTATACACCACAAGATTGCTTTTTTACCGGAACAATATATAGATTAAATGGCATCTGCTAAAACTAGCGGAGGTGCACGGAACGGGTGCCCGCTGTTAAAATATCGCGCGGCTTTTAGGCCCGGACTCCACCAAAGCGGACAGATGTCTAGGAGCTAATTTGTTTCCAACGAAGTTATGCTGAGATCCGTACTGGCTAGACCGGAACAGAGATGTGTACAAGTTACTTACGCCCAGTTTAGCGCGATCTAACACAAAAGACGACCGACGCTCACGTCCGATGTGCGCTACTGCCTGCAGAGTGCGGAAGCTAAAGCTATAAGCGCAGAAGACAAGTGTAAATAAGGTGGTCATCATCACATCACATCTCTCCTCTCCGCTTCGGTGAAGTCCGGGCCTTGGTGCTCATATTTTCAAATTTTCAATACAGATCGCGAGCATGCAGCCACGCGTATTTTAGCGGACTCCCTTACTTCTGCCTAAACGCCTGTATCTTTTATAAAATTAAAATATTCCATAATCGCGGCTGATATTTCACTTTTTTAGTTTTCTTGGCCCTAGTGCATACAGTCCATTCAATTATTTACCTCTAAACTCTGACAACAGTAATCTTATTAAAAGAAGTATAAATATCAGTATAGTTGGCTATTCACTGGCAGCAACCTTATTGTTCAAGATCACTTTGATTTTAACTGACACAGTCGTAGGTGAAAAAGCTATGAAGGGGGCTGTACATAGTTACGTTCTCAATGACAATCATTGTTCAGAAGCATTCATAACAAAATTGATTACCATTGAAATTGCTTAATATTGATAGACAGATAATGAACACTTTGATCTTACGACTAAATAATTATTATTGCATTGATTTGAGCTCTAAAAATGCGCCATTTTACAATATAAAACAACCAAATGACCATAGGAATGTTAAATTCCATGTTTGTGTCTCCCTATAAAAAATGCGTTTGTTAGTATCAACCAAAACTTAGGCCTTGGTTTCACATGCAGTAAACATTTGCTTAAATTATATAACATTTAGGTACTAGCTTCACTTACAATAATAATATTATTATACCTCTAAAAACTTTAGCATAAACAATAATGTTTACGACGTGATGATTATTACAATACAACAAATTTCTTTAAAAGATGACAATTTGAGGTAAAAAGGCAAATGTAAATACTACATTTTAATAATAGCGCTGTAGATTTTTAAATTCTTTCAGCTAATTTATCAGTGATATTAGCCGAACGTAATCTAGCGTGCTGCATTATGTCAGCGGAGAGATCTTCTACATTCGTGTAACGACATTTCTGGAAGTTAAATAGATCTGCAATAAATCCTACTATTTCTGACTGGAAGGACTCGCACACGTCACGGAGACGTTCGTTAGGCCCGAGGTATCCCCACACGAGCACTGGCAGTAAATGCTCCGATATCGAGTAGAAATGCGCCATGAAACCGTCTGGATACTGCAGGTATCGCCGCTTAGCTTTTATCACGGACCACACTGCCGTTGTCAATGCCTGGAATTATTTCATAAAGTTGTTAATCAATTTTAAAGCTTACCTGCACAAGCACATTTTTATGCGAATCAACATACGCTTTCTTTAAATCCGTCTGATAACCATCGATTGCGGACGACGGCAAGAACCGAGGAAGGCGGTGATGCAAGGTCTTCGAATGCATCCAACAGAATGTAGTCCAGCACCACATCGTAGAACGTCAAGGCCTGAAAGTATGGGAAAATGCAATAATTAGTTGTACTTACTTATTTATCTATATAAACTGATAATATCTATGCAAAGGTGAATTTATTCCCATCACATTACACAGTATAAAACTTGTATTGCACGGAATGGGACAAAAATAATCTGTACCTTAACGCCTTTGGTTGTAAGTTCACTTTCTATTGTTGCCCAGTTTGCTGCGTCTGTTGCCCATGACACCATTTCTTCGTACGCCACCAGGAATTCTTTCGGTTCCTAGTAATATAAAAAATTTCATGGTTCTGAATAGGGTAATGGTATATACAGCTTAGAACTAAGTCCACATTACTATATTATTGTTAATTTGGGGGGATATAATGCTATATTATTTATATTGACACAGTTACAAGCACAGAATGACAAGAATGTGAGTTAGAGATCATTAAAAATAAGTAGAGACAATATCCGTCTAAGAATGCGACGCGTACTATGGGAACTCGATCGAATCTCGCGACAGAACATCCAGTGTCACTTGGGTTTTCTTAAAAGGCCGTGTATCATTTAATTTGTCAGCACTTCATTCAGCCCTTACGATAAGAATTCGTTTTTAGCGATTTTGAACCTTGTGTGGGACAATCATTGTTATCGATTTGCTTGGCACATCAACTTCCCTGCAAATGATTATGGTAAGGCTTCTTAATGGGTTACACAGAAAAGTTTACAATGTTGGTCGTCCGGCGGCGAGATGCGCAGATGACATGTTGCTATCGTGGGTAAATCCTAGTCCTGGCTGAGGTTGGCACAGAAAATTGAAGATTAGCACAAGCACAGAGCGGCCTACACCTAGTAGTGAGCGAAGTTGGGCTGTGGGTGACAATGTAAGGTACCTTATCAGCGAACAGCAGCATGTCAGTGAGCACCTGGCGGCCGGCGTCCACGAACCAGGCCCACACCGCCGCGTCCTTGAACACCTGCGTGAAGGCCACGCGCAGGCAGTGCAGCTTGCACAGGAACTCCGAGTCCGACCCGCATTGCACCACCTCGGTGCGCAGCGTCCTGCACATACAGACAACTACTGCACAACAAACAAAGGAAAACAAATTGGCGATGTCTAGACTTGACTATTGCGTAACAACACGTTGACGTACGAATTTTATTAGTCAGGCCAAGAAAATAACTTACGAGGAACAACCATGTTTGGTTTTGCACAAATACACCCCAAAAAAATTGTGCGTGTCAGCTCCGACGTGTGACTGGAGTTTACTCCTAAATCAAACTTTAAATCTTTAAAACTCCATAAATTGACGTTTGACAGGTACCTATACTGAATATTAAAATCAAATTACCATGCTGCTATGCTAATCAAATCATGGACGTATGAAAAATAAAATGTCTTAAAAACCTGCGAAAAGTTTACCTGTAAGGAATTCCGATTTCAAACTGTTTTACAGCGGCCTGATATAACTCCAAGTTTTCTAATTCAGGTAATGCCTCCGTTAAATCGTCAAAGTCTCGTAAGTCAGCAACCTAAAATTAAAACATTTGTGAAAACGTGGGTCCACATTCTGGGTTATCAGCACCACTACAATCCATGATGCCAAATAATGACAACATAATATTTATTACTTTTAGGTATCTAAGTATCTAATTTCGGTAGTCGTTCAACTTTTTTGTTTTCAAAAGTCCCCAAGTTGAAAAGATCCGATGAAATCCGGATGAAGGGCCATGCCGGACAAATGTGGTACGTTACTCGTACCTGATCCTCCGCCGAGGCGAAGGACTCAGCGCTGGAGTGATGGTCGCGGCGCGTGTGCGAGGAGCCCGTGTGCGTGGACAGCAGGCGCGCGCGCCGCCCGGGCTGCGCCTCGCCCTCCGCGCCCGCGCCCGCGCCCCCCGCGCCGCCGCTCTCCGACCGGAACAGCACCGAGCGCTGGTCCAGGAACAACAGCTCGCACCGCTCCTGTACATACACGCGATACACGCATCAACAACACAATTAAGGAAAAACTAATAACTTTACTTAGTTTTAATTTCCACTGAAACTTCAATATTTTCATAGCTACTTAGGTACAGAAGTGCGAATGGACTGTCATGCCTGCCTGGTAGCAGGGCAGAAGGTAAAAGTATCGGTTGTGATGTAGTTCTTCAGTCGAACTTTGACTCATTGGAGAACCCTCATTTGACTAATTTTTGAGTACGACATTGTTTCCATGGTGGGCAGAACCTGGATGATACTGTCACAGAAGCGATGGGTTTGGCACAAGCAAAGATACGCTTTTGCCCAGCAGTAGGTGAAATAGGGCTGTGGATTTTAGATAGGCAGTATATCAAATAGGCTACAAAAGTTTTAGATACCTGTAAAAGGTAGGCGTCTTGCAGTAGGTCCTGTATCTCGCGACAGAACTCAGCCTCCTCGGGTGACGTGAGCGCTAGGGTGCCCGACACGCCGCCGCGCGCGCCCAACGAGAACGCAGCCAGCGCATCCTCCCAGTAATTTATACTCGTCTCTAACGCCTCCATGCCTATCACAGAACAATAAATTATATTAATTTATGTGAAAATCTGTTATTTTCAGAAAACAATTTCTGCCTTCTACGCAATGCTCAATAACCTATCGATTAATAAGCTATTAAATAGCTAAGTGTAGTATGGCTATTTAGTAGCCAAAATATGGATATTTGAATGTGTAAGTTCACAATTTTATATGGTATTTGACTACATTTTAAATCAAATCTTTATTGTTGAACACAGTATATTTAAATACATAACATACAACATTACATTTAAGATTTTTTCAATTGATAATTTTTTTTATCATTACATTTAAGGGTACAATAAAAATAACAATAAGATATTAATACTTTAATTGTTACGGATATACATTCATATGTTATTGAATAATAATAACATTATTATAATAGCTGTACATTGGGTAATGGGGCTAATTTTCCACTTACATATAGGTATGTTGAACATGATTGTACCTACCCTACATCCTATCCTACCTGCCAGTCTTTATGAGCTACTCACATGACAGTCCTGCATCGTGTGCTAAATCATAGCTAAGTAGACTTACTTCACAAGTCTACACAATGTTTTCATACAGTTTTCACTCCCAGTACCAAACCAGTTGCTTTTAATGTCTATAAAACATATCTCCCTTCATTTCTATTCTATTAGCTTGTACAGGATGCAAGTGTTGCAGTGTTTCTTGTATGCCACTGTTTAAGTCCTGCACGGTCCCTGCGATGGCTGTGAGTGCGTCTGCTATCCGTTCCTCCAGCAACCCTCGTTTTTCCTCCTGGGTTCTCATTATGGATGCCATTGACTCCAGTGCTTCCGCCATTCTCTCCTCTGCTGCTACTCTGCGTTCCTCAAAGTCTAGTGCCCATTTTGGTGGCGGAGAGACACCATAGGGATCGTCATCTGAAATATTCAACGGATTTTTTAATAATTTATTTAAAACAAGTTATTTTTTTCAAAATATTAAATTTATTTCATGACATAGTTTTTTACCTGTAGGTGATCTAGGAGCACTATTGACAGATTGTCTATTCTTATCACTGGCCGGTCCGCACCGTACTTTGAGGCTTTCCAAAGTTTCTGAATCCGAGTCTTCAGCCAGAAAATTATCAAGTTGGCTGGATGAGGAGTCAGCGGGTGCAACAGAGCCTTTTCCACTTAGTTGAAGAACTCTAACTTCTAAATCATTGAGTGGTATACATCTGTTTGTGCCTCCCTCGGACCCTGACCGCATTCTTCGGGCATTTGCTGCTTTTTTTCTACACTTGTGTCTCCATTCAAACCAATACTGAAATGTAAAATGTATTAAAAGTATTATTAGATACCAATTTTTTTTAAATATTTTGATTGATTCATCATCAGGCCAACTCTTGAGAAATTAAATTGAGTATTCAATTAAATAATCCATAATAAAATATAAAACGTAGGTACCTTCTTCCACCCATCAGGGGTCTTCAGTGCTCCTGACTGTACCGCATTCAGTTGTTTGGCTAGTACGGCCCACTTGTGCCGCGTCTTCTGATGAGACACCGGAGCCCCAGGCAGCAGGCCTTTGGACATATATTTATTCTCTTCTAGAAAGTCAATCAGAATCGCCAACTGCTGCCTAAGAATACGCCGAGGTGGTGCCATCTAAAAATAAAATGTTAATTAAACTTTTTAGTTTGAAGTAAACAGTTCAAAAATATATTAATAAACAAATAGGATAGTGTTTCTTAGAAACAATCTATCCAGGTTATTACTTACCTTGATTCTTTACTCGATTATTGAACCTATCAACTTATAAAATATACTCAAGAATGTTTCCTTCATGAAAATTATAATCGCGCGCTGTTTATTTGACATAAGCAATCTCCTTCTTAAAAGCAATAATAACAAGCGACATGTAATGGCGACTTAGCGACTGCGATGTCTTGCCTCGGATTGTCGGATAGAGTACGCGCCCTAGAGGTCGACAACCTTTCCATTATTGATTTTTTGTAATATATTTTTAATTAATTTATTATTTAATGAATTCGTTACAATCAACGTAAAACAATCTAAGTTGAGAATTTAACTATTTAGTTTTGATGCTAATTTTAATGTTACCACACTTAACAAACAAGAGTCAAGACTTAACAAAACAGTAGCTAGCCTACCCAATTTAGCATAGATGGCGTTGATATAAACTCCTATTACGAAATAAGATTTAGAACTATGTATTCGTTTGAAAAAACTATTTACGAGAATGCTTTTGATGTTCCTAATTTTCACTAATTTATCATTCACTTTGCCTTTAAAATGTAAATGAAAGCGCCATCTTGTGTCGAGTAGCGGAATCTTTTAGCAACACGTTTCAAGGCAAACACAGGCATTCTTTATTTTTATCTAGATTTGAGATACTTTGGAATGCTTTGGACGTTTACTACTGACTAGGGTCCTAGGTCTCCACACAAACAATTCATTAAAATCTATAGGCAGTTATTAAAGAGATTGCTTTCTAAAATTTTGTTACTTTTTGTTATTTGCGTGTCTTTTAGAAACTTCCTAGTTTGTTTACACGCCCATGCATATAAACAAACTTTGTTTTTAAGAGTAAAAAATATTTTACATTTCACAAACTATCCTTTTTAATCGACCATTTAACTCACACAGCAATAACATAATAGCATTTAGCGACATGAAAATCTGTGTCTGTTAGGTTCCGACTTCCGTCCCGAAGCAGTCAAGTGTCAGCTTACCGGCTTACGACCGGCACACTAATTAATTTACCCGGAATTTCACTTATTAAATTCACGAAAAACGTTACGATGAATTTCGTGAGTTAAAACGATTAAAATAAAACCTTGCCTGTACAATAAAATAATTACTTCGACCGTTCTGCAAATATTCAGTGTTTGGTCTTTGGTTATCAATTTATTATGGTGTAGGTAGGTACAATATTATATAATTATATATATATATATTATTTATTGTATTCTACTGTTTATTGTCCATCATCATCATTCCATCTATTGTCCATCTGTCTATCATCTTACACAAAAACAATATTCAATCCAATGGGACTCTCCATTGTCTACACGGCGTAGCCGACTACGCCGTGGCTACGCAGCTACGACGATTATTTCATTAATTCAATATCTAGCACTCTGCAGAATCATGCAGTCTATGCTGTATGAGAATGTTAAATTAATCCAATACCAATAGTCTCTTTCCTATAAGTAAGTAAATCGGTTACGGCCTACCATTACTTTTCTAAGTACCTACAAAGGTAAATGACACTTTGATATTTTTTTCTATACAATTAAATACGTGCGTAACTTTTTTCACAAGTATAGATTTGCCATGGTCACATGGACTTGCGAATTGGGAGCCTCTAACCGGTTCCGAGAAGTTAGGTAGGTACTGTAAAACTTATATGTCAGTGGGACTCGTCAATCAAACACCAGCTCAGGTTAACGACTAATCATTTATTCCTTGTAACCTACCTACCCTCAGTTACATTTATATTTTGATACTCATACCGACATCCCCCTTTTCAAAAAAAACAAAAAATAATCTACTATTTACTAAACGCAACAAAAAATCATGCAACCGAATTTCCTTTTTTTTTTTTTTTTTTTTTAAGCGATGTATTTTTACTGTAATTAATTGAGTACAAATGTTAAACAAAATTTATAAACATTGACAAATTGAAATATATCATTAATATTACATGCATTCAAAGGATTCTTATATTAATTTTAATCTATTCTATAATTTATTTATCTAGTAACCATTATATCTACAAACTATTTATTGCATTTCATTAACAAACACGTTAATTAGTTATTAAATACTATACTATCAAATTTTAATTACATGATTATTAATCCTATTTTGAGTACATAATATATGGAATTTTCAATTTTGTAACAAGTAACACGCATTACATTTATGTTAAAAATATAAACGCCTTGTTGTAACACACAATAACAATACAATATAATTATATTACAAATAGAATATACAATCGAAAATACTTACTACATCTTATACAATTAAATAAAACAAGAAGTACATACAATGACCAACATTTCATAATTATGGGAATAGGATTGCAATTATTTACAAAAATTTACATTTATACATGTAATCACTAAACTAGGCAACTTTTATAAACGAGTTTACTACAATGTTTACTTCTAATTTCAACCTTATGACGACGGATAAGTCCACCGGTCAGGCTCCCTCACAGTCCTGCCAAAACGAGTAGTGTATAAGTTAGATGTCTGCGAATGTGAACAAGATGGAGAATCTTCGTGACGTTCGGGCACGGTGACATCATCATAGTTTAGCAATTGCCACGAGCAATCAGCTGTTGGGCGATACGCTGTGTTTACTATCAAGTGCCTACGATTGCGTATTAAACTTCCACCACGGTCGAGATCAATACTGTATGATCTTATACCCACAAGAGCTGCAACTACTCCGCTCACCCATTTCTTATTTACTCTGACTTTAACTCTTTGTCCTACTTTTAACGGAATCATATCTTTTGCGCCTTTGTTGTAATGTCGAGCCTGTTTAATCTGTCGATTATCTAACTCACACCTGACATTTGTTTGTATTTTAGGTTTTAAGAGTTTTGGTGAGCACGGTACCAAACTTCTTAATTTTCTACTATAAAGTAATTCTGCTGGTGATGCTAGTGTGCTACCTAAAGGAGTGTTCGAATACTCCAGCAAACCTAGCCTGTAATCTGACTTATCGAACGTAGTCTTTTTCATGATATTTTTTACAATTTGAACTGACCTCTCTGCCTGTCCGTTTGATTGAGGATATCGCGGTGATGACGTAATATGATTGAATTTCCATTCTTTTGTAAATATTTTGAATTGACTAGAATTGTACTCTGGTCCGTTATCTGACACAATACTGTTGGGAATTCCTTGCCTGGAGAATATGTTCTTTAATTTCGAAATAACTTCATCTGACGTCAATGATTTTAATTTGACACACTCTATAAATTTGCTATAATAATCAACCACCAATAAAAATAAGTTATTATTAAAATGAAACGTATCTGTGGCTACTTTACACCACGGTCTATTTGGAATGTCGTGAGAAATCAAGGTCTCCTTCCTATTTTCATTTTTATGAGTTACACACGCTTGACACTTGCTGATATAATCCTCTAACTGACTGTTTATGTTAGGCCAAAACATTGTTTCACGCATACGTAACTTACACTTTTCTAATCCTAAATGACCTATGTGAACATTCTTTAGCATTTCATACCGCATACTTTTAGGTATCACTATACAATTTCCTTTCCAAACCAAATCATGCAACACCGACAGATCATGACGGCAGATCCAATACGGTTTCAACTCATCATTAAGTTGTTGTTTGTGTTCTGGCCAACCCTGCTGTATACACTTAATTAATTGTTGCAACTCGTTATCTAAATATGTGCTTTTTTGCAATTGTACAAAATGCGTATCCATTAGTAAATTGCATGCTGTTACCGCGCACACCTGAGCCTTAGCATCAAAGTGATCGCGAAGATCCACACACTGATAAGAAACCGGTTCTGCCGCGCGCGAAAGTGTATCTGCTATGTATAGGTACTTTCCTGGTTTGTATACTAAATTGAATGAATACAACTGTAAACGTAATAACATGCGTTGGAGTCGCGCTGGCGCACTTGCTATTGGTTTATTTATTATATTTACCAAAGGCTTGTGGTCTGTTTCGACAACTACGTCAGATTTTCCGTAAATGTAAGTGTAAAATTTCTCACAAGCAAACACACAGGCCAGTAACTCCTTTTCAATTTGAGCATAGTTTTGTTCTGCTTTAGTTAGAGATCGTGACGCATAACTTACTGGAAGATTGTTTTGCAGTAAACAAGCCCCTAATCCATTTTTACTAGCATCTACCGATATAACTACTGGCTTACTCGCATCATAATACTGTAACACCGGCTTATTTGTTAGGCATTGCTTTAATTTGCTGAATGCATCTTGGTGTTCAGGTGTCCAGTGCCACTCTACTTCTTTCTTTAAAAGTAATCTCAAAGGATTTGTTTTTTCAGATAAGTTCGGTATGAACCTACCTACGTAATTTATTAATCCTAAAAACCTTTCTAAATCTTTTGTGTTTTCTGGGCTTGGCATATTTTTTATAGCAGTTACGTGGGACTCATCAGGGTAAATACCTTTATTAGTTATTTTGTGGCCCAAATATTTTATTTCTGTTAACCCTAACTTGCACTTGCTTTTATTTAATTTTAAATTTATTTCTCTGCATCTATCCAAAACTTTTTTCAAACGCTGATCATGTTCTTGTTTATCCCTACCATAAATAATCAAATCGTCAACAAAAAGACAAGTTCCTTCGATATCATCAAAGTACTCGTACATTTTCTTGTGAAAAACTTCCGAGGCTGATGTAATCCCATACGGCAAACGTAAAAACTTATATCTACCGAAAGCAGTATTAAAGGTACACAAATCTGTACTGTCATTATGAAGGCGCAATTGCCAGAAACCATTCCTAGCGTCTACCGTGCTAAAGTACTTCGCACCAATAAAGTTGACCGTTATCTCATCTAGTGTCGGCAACTGGAAATGTTCCCGTTTTATGGCACGATTCAAATCCCGTGGATCTAAACATATACGTAAATCACCATTAGGCTTCCTTACTACTGTCATACTGTTGACCCAATCCGTTGGTCCTTCTACCCTCGCTATTATTTTTTGTTGTTCCATCTCATCTAATTTTGATTTTAAACTTTCTTTTATAGAAACTGGCAATTTTCGTGGAGCATGTACAACTGGGCTTATACTACTATCTATACTAATTTTATATTCTCCAGGCATACAACCTACGCCCTCAAAGACATCTTTATATTCAGTAAAGATACTATCTTTATATTCTGAGCTATTAACGGCTAGCGTTAATTTTATTAAACTTAATTCTTGACAGCTATCACGGCCTAATATTGGAGGAGAAGTTACATCGGCTATTAAGAAGTTAATAATGTAATCCAACTCTTTATATTTTACCTTCAAATTACAGCTGCCTACTACTGTGATGTCACTGCCCGAATACCCTCGAAGTTTGATACTGGTCGGAATAAGATAGTCTTTAGGTATTTTTAATATTTCTAAATAATTATAGGGTAAAACATTTACATCCGCACCAGTATCAATTTTAAACGAAACTTCTGTGTTATTTATTGCCAGCTTTACACACCAGTCACGTGAAGAATTATTAAAATAATAAATTACCTGATCGTTTGACTCGTCCTCGTCCACTCGCACTTCACATACCCTACACACACGTGAGAAATGGTTTAACTTATTGCACTTCAAACATCGTTTTCCTATCGCTGGACAATTAAAACCAATATGATTGATTCCACACCTTCGGCACGAGCGTCCCTGGTCTCGCTGACTAGCGTTTTTATAGTAACCCTTCGACGTTGACGCCATTGGCAAATGTTGTTGTGAATACGATGATGATCCATGGCCTGCTCCCTGTTGAAACCGACGCACCGACGCTCCTCGATGTTGCTGACCCCGGCGTTGTCGCGAGACCCAATGTACTTGATTACTGGTCTCATCTTCCATATTATCACTTTTCGCTCTGCTTGTTCGTGATACACAGTACGCACAGTGTTCCACGGAATCTTTCTTTATATTTCCTGCTTGCACATGCGATAACTGGGCTATGTTGCATATTTCGACAGCCTTTTGCAATGTTAATTTGGGCTCTCGAAGAAGGCGTTCTCGTAGTAATCCGTCCTTAATTCCACAAATTAATCGGTCTCGTACTAAATCGTCGCATAATCCCTCAAACTCACATTTTGCCGCCAATTTCTTTAATTCCAACGAGAATTGTTCGACTGATTCACCACCATTTTGCTCACGTTTAAAAAAATGATGCCTTTGTACAGTTATGTTTTTTCTTTGTAGAAAAACTCCATCGAACTTTTCTATTAAAATTTTCAAATCGATAAATTGCTCCGTGAATTGTTCATAAATTTCTCGACACTGATCTCCCACAACATGTAAAAATATATTAATTTGTACCTTCTGAGTTTTCTTATTGAGCTCACATGCTTCAAAATATATTAAAAACGCATTCTTCCATTTTTCCCACTCTTTCGAGATGTTTCCTGATGTAGAATTCTCCACATTGTTGTTAAAACAAAATGGAGGCGGTGGCGGCAGTACACTTTCCATTGTAGATTTGGTAAATATTTCCCTTATATTCGTTGGTTAATCACCACTTTCGAAATTTATCAATCACACGACAAAGTTTATCTACTTCAAGTATTTCACGAAGTATCCTACCGGCTGCGCCATGTAAAACTTATATGTCAGTGGGACTCGTCAATCAAACACCAGCTCAGGTTAACGACTAATCATTTATTCCTTGTAACCTACCTACCCTCAGTTACATTTATATTTTGATACTCATACCGACAGGTACATGACCAATAACCTACCGAAGTAACCACGCTTTCCTATTTAAAGATAACGTCGATGGACAGCATGTAAGATTAATTAGTTTGCTATTTAATTAATTATAGGTAGGTACGAATGTAATAATAATATGTTGGCCATCCATATATATTGGCGTTGTATATTTTTTGGGGATTTTTCGTTTATACTTAGCTGTAGCTGTTATTGAAAAATATAATTATTATATTAATTCTATTAAATGTTCAATGATATCTTTATAATTATGTAAGTGTAAAATATAAGCTAACGTATCGTATAGTAGTTAATTCTATAATAATTTAATCATAGCAGACACCAAACTGTCCAACTCCGACAGCGAAGGTTTCACATGAAAAGGGTAAGCCGCTTTTCTGCGAAACCTTAGCAGGTCAACTAAGTTTTGCTTTTCATCATAATTTCATTGGCTACATTAATCATTTCTAAAAATACTAAAGTAACAATCAAAATAAACTCTTCACGGAAATCATCGCCCACTTGAAGTACCTTTTAGCATATTAATATATGCCTAAATACAAAAAACATTAAGAGTCTCCTCATCAGCTGGCGCCAGCCTAGGTACCTACTAACACCGTTTTATAATCTGATGAGGATGACCAAAGTTTGTTATTAGTACTTATTACAATAAAAAAGCAAATAAGACGAGAGAATTTTCTGCAAAGGCGTCTTTGTTTTGGAGACCAGAGATCCAGTTATTTAATTTCAGGAATTCGTAAATAGTTAATCACTTAGGTGAGAAACTGACAGGTAAGAACTGGAGACAAATGCATATTAATTAGGTAGTGCAATGATGAACACTATGCAGAATCAACGATTTGCAAATATCTGGACTAGCCGGCAGAACCCGTTCATATTAGAATTAGAGAGACCAGAACTTTTTCAAATAGCTAAGCAAAGCGTTTACAGACAAACAATGAATGTGAAAATTTAGCATCCAACAATGCAGTTTATGAAAATATACTGGTCAATTTATGGATTAGTAAAATGATCAGTGGTGCAAGTGCGTCAGTACCGATGGTGGACAACAAACGGTCGGTGCAGCAGCGCACGGCCGCACAGTGGGCTGAAAATCGACTTTCATAGACATATAATACTTTTTTCCCAAATGTCCACTTTTATGACTTGAAAATGTTTTGGGAGACTAAATCCATGCCTAAAAATATCAACATTATGGAATAGCATTGCAAACAACGCAAAAAAAAATTTTTCTTTAAAAATTACTATGGAGCTGGCATGAAAAAGTCTCATACCTCCGCCATCGTTCAACTGGCCCTAATTCCCTTGCAGGTAATTAAACCTTGAATTATTTAAAATTTTTTGACATACTCCCCGAAGCGGCCACTGGTGCGACCTTTTTTTTAAAAATCGCTTTCAATTTAATATTTTCAAAATATATTTTTAATCAAATGTTTAACTTAATTTAAGCTTAAAATCTACACGGACTACTTAAACGATGCACCCGACCACTACTTTGTATTAACACGCCACATGATCATAAAAAAATAAGGTCTAAAGACCTAATAATGTAACGATCCTAATTATGGTCATTATTTTATGAGTTTAAGTAATATGGTTATTCATATCTATTCTATGAGTTAGCTAATGAGGGTAGTAAGTAAATTAGTTTAATGATTACACTAAATAACGTCGTTGCAATAAATAGGAGAACTCAAAATAAAATCAATTCATTTCGCCTTACGCATTGAAAGTACAAACAGTAATAACATCACCGTAAACATGGAAAGCATCGTAACAAATCTTGATATGTTCGTTATTTTAAAAGGTTCAGCCAAAAAAAACGATTATCAGTTTTTATTTGAGACAGTGTTATCTCGATTGAGATGTAGTTTATCTGAGGAAGATCGTGTGACCTTTAAAGAATTTTGCCGGAAATTTACGAGAGCAGTAGAGAAGCGTTGGCATTCTGCAAGCCGAAAAATGGAGTTATTCCGAAAGGAATATGGAAACTGGCTTGAGAAAAATGTCGTCTGGCCTAGCTGCATCGAAGACAATGTTCAGGAAGCTTCAACATCTGTAGCTCATGAGGAAGAAGAGCCATCAACATCATCAGTTGGTACTATGACCAAACGGAAACTCCCTAGAAAACCTTTTGAAGAGTTGGGAACGAAGCAAAAGAAGAGACGGAGTGGTGATTATTTGAACAGTCATTGCAGTGAGGTTGTTCATGCAGCTTGTACCAAGTTGAAGGAAGATGGAAGAGACAATATTACATAAGCAGTCGTGAAGGCCTTCTGCCTTAAAATCAGTTCTTTTTGCTTTAAATCTTCTGGTAAAGATTTAAATATTCTATTCACTGTTAGGTCCAAGAGAGCCTGCAGAAAAATTCTGGCTGAGCTATCTGTAACCGTGATGGAATTTTCGGGTTCAGGTGGATAACACTCTTGTTTTGCTAGTTGCACCCTGTAATAGCAAGGATATAAGTCTCTAATACCTTCTCGAATTGCTGATTCTCTCAAACTTATACATTGCCATTTTGATAATTTAAGAGATAGCATTAATCCAAGCGACTTTAGGGGTGTAAAGGTTTCCTTGCCAGCCGGTTTTTTTATCAAGTCTTGAATCTATTAACTGCTTCTGATTTTTCAATAAGTATTCAATTACAGAAGCAATATTGTCTCTTCCATCTTCCGTCAACTTGGTACATGCTGCATAAACAACCTCACTGCAATAACTGTTCAAATAATCACCACTCCGTCTCTTCTTTTGCTTCGTTCCCAACTCTTCAAAAGGTTTTCTAGGGAGTTTCCGTTTGGTGATACTCGTAGTACCAACTGATGATGTTGATGGCTCTTCTTCCTCATGAGATACAGATGTTGAAGCTCCTGAACATTTTCTTTGATGCAGCTAGGCCAGACGACATTTTTCTCAAGCCCGTTTTCCATATTCCTT